>JAWNLH010001123.1:0-11646 GCA_035042485.1 Drosophila cyrtoloma | reverse complement strand
CTCATTGAGTGAATTCTTCTTATAACCAGTCCATATAAATATTCCTTTAATCTCACTATATTTTCATTTATCTAAATATCAAAAAATTCACTCTATGGATTAATATCGCTTCTCTGTTTCTGAAATTTTTTTATTATTTCAGCAATCTAATTTGATCTACTCTTTCAATCGCTTTAAAATATCATTTTCTGACAAATTAATTTTTTAAATATTATGAAATTGTTCCTCTCTTGATATTGAATGGTCAAAGACGTCAGATAATATCACATTTAATGCTTATTCTCATCCAAATCAATTAATCTTGAATTAATATCAAGCTGATTCTTCGATTTAATTTTATCATGTCCATTGCTAGATTCATTTTTGTGTGACCTTACATTTCAATATTTCATTTGCCCCTTCTTGTTTCAACACCGCCACTATACATACCACCCCTACTTCTTAGTTAGCAATCCATTTGAGAATAAGGTTTTCACAGATCAGTCACTGGTTATAGTAATACAGTTAAATTGAATTTTTACTTTTTCATACATCTAATATAGTCCGATGGTTATTCATTATGCTGGGCAGAATCTGTCATGAGACGGATGACTGTAGCCTTTTCGTGGCTTCCCGGATAAATAACACACTTATGTGTGTGTTAAACTAATAACAGTTTATATCAGAACGTCACAGCCTCCTCATAAAAAGAAAAACCCGAAAAAAGAGGAGGTGGGCCGGATGATGATCGCGAGATCAACATGGATAAAAAAGGGCTTGCCCGAAGCTCGAAAGGGTGGGCTTGGAATTCGCTCTAAGTGTCCAGGACCTCAGTAAGAGGTTTAAAATTGCCTCCTATAGAGGCACAGGCGCTTCTAGTTGAATAATTTTTTTTTATAAACTTCCGAAAATGTATAAAGATAAAAATTATCAAATAACTTATTTTGTTTAAAAAAGCAGCCTAACAAGCTAAATTCGATTTTATCCAACCAAGAGTCAGGGAATCAAATTCAAACATGTCTTTCCATTTATGTCAACTTCTTATTGAAACATCATGCTTCTTCTTATTGGGAATGTTAACTAGAGAGCGACACCTACCCCTATATTGGACTCCAGGTAATAATATATCATTAGTTATATCTTGAAGTCAACAAATATATTATATCATTTAATTTGAATGTTCCAAAATCTATGTAACGAAGGAAAAAATGGGCAAATATAGATTTTCAGTCTACAAATGTTTTCTTAAGTTTCTCTTTATCAGATTCCCCACTTATTGATCCATCATTCAGTGAAACACTTCTTTGAGCTTTTGCATTTAAATTTATTAAAAAACCATAAAAATTGGGTTTAATTTCTAGTCGTACACCCTTATTTAATCCATCCAAAACTAATTTATTTGATTGACTATTATTAAATCAATTCTATAAGACATTCATAATTGATATCTCGTTAATTTGGGCTATTATAAATTTCAATTTTTTTTGTAAATTAGAATTTAATTAATTTAAGCCATTTGGATTGACAAACTATTACTATCTGCTGGATGAGGACACATTTTCTTAATGGATCCATCCACAGCTCTGATTGAAATGCATTGTCCACTTTGCATCAATAATCGATTTGGGTTGAGCTTTGGGTTGATACCAGAAGGTAAAACATGGTTCAACAATTGTGGAGGCCCGGATACTACAATATTATCAGGCGTCTTGAGCTGGAATACATATTGTGTATGTATTGGATTGGGCTTGTTATTGATTGGTTGCGAAATGGAGCAATCTTGAGGATTGCGATTCGAAGCATTGAGATAATTAGAGTCCATGCGATTGAATTCTTGCTGTAATTGGTTTTGTTTTACTGAACTAGAATCTTGATTATTTGAGTCATTCCGAACCATACTATCCTCTCTTTTATTAGGCGCTGTGGATAAATCCTGTGACATCAAAGTATTTAAATCAAAAATATTGGTTGATTTATGAATGGTGGCTAAAGCTTCAAAATAGATTTTCAAAACATCAGTTGCTGAAACACCTTCAAAATACTCTTTTAGTCTCATAATTTTAGAATTTTTCTCTAAATGAATTAGCTCTTGTTGAGGATTTAGATTACTTCTCTGTTCACCATATATTCTTATGACTTCATTCAAAGTTTCTTGATCAGTTCTTTTAATAGCCTTTTGAGTGGCATCTTCAGAAATTCCCAATCTTTTTGCCGTCTTCTTCGATTGTTTAAGCATTTCATTTGAAAGTTTTGTTGATAGATCTGTACCGGACAATTGTTTATAACTAGAGTTGCCTCCGAAGCCCTTTTGGTCGGATGATTGGGCTGATCCCTGATTGTTTTGGCCAGCGCCTCTGGAACCGTCTGCCCTTTCTCTTTTATTTTCTTGAGTAGATTTTCTTGCCCAATCTTTGTCTTTGAATCCTCTTCTTGATCCGTTAAAACTTCCATGTTCATTGTCTTCATCATCTCCGCCAGTTATTTTTCTTGCCGAATCTTTGTTTTTTGATCTTCTTCCACGATCATCATCTTTTTCATTTCCACTAGTTATTTTTCTTGCCGAATCTTGGGTTCTCATCCTACTTCTTGGCCCATTTGCATCTTGATAATCACTTTCCTCATCCTTTCCACCCATCAACCCTGATTTTCTTGCAGAATCATTGTTTTTTGATCTTCTTTTGAGCCTGTTAATACTTCCATCATTAGTATCCTCATCTCTTCCAGCTTTACCTGATTTTCTTGCCAAATCTTTGTTTTTCAATCCTTTTCTTGACTCGTTAAAGCTTCCATGGGTGTTTTCCTCATCCTTTCCGCCAGTCTTACCAATTGTTTTTACAGAGTCCTTATTTGTTGACTTACTTCTCAACTCATTTTTACGTTGATAATCATCATCATCTTGCTCGTCCTTTTCATCGATTTGATCCTCAAGAATTTCCATATACGATTCAGGTTTGAATTTCTGATCACCTTTTTCAAATCTTTTGAGAAAGGAATTTCTTTTACTCTGAGAATTATTTCTATGTGATTTAATTCTCTTGAAAGCATCTGATAAGCTCAATTCCGACCTGATACCAAATGCAGGCTCGATCTCGGCTATCGCCTTATTCCCGAGGTTGTTAGATACCTTAACCTTGGTATTTTGCATACCATCTCTAACATTTTCAATTCTGTTAAATTCATTCTTTAAAAACTCAGGAACCTCATCTGATCCTTTTTGTTTACCTTGATAAACCTTCGGCCTTAATTCAGCACTGAATTTTTCCCACGCTTCACAGATGACACTACCTGATTCTATAGTGATTTTATTTGCGTGCTTGTAGTTGATACTTTCAAAGTCGTTGTATAATAAATTATTGTTTTTTTCATTACCTAAAACGGAAGGAAGATCAAATTTCATGTTTTTGATTTCTGATTCATAATAGATTGATGATTTGTTGGAATATTTGTGCCTTAAAGCTTTCACATCAATATTCTCTTGTTTCATTCTATCATAACCAGCTTGATCATAATACACCATACCCTTAGTGATTTGTATTTCTTTACAGCTTTCTGCCAGATTCAAAACACCCTCTGGTCCTTCAAGCAAAACCAATCCGCTATTAACTACTTTTGTAGTTACTTTGCCTCTGATTCTATCTCTGAGATTTTCAAGTTGAATCTTTATATTCTCATCAGATTCGGTTTCAGCCCTGGCATCTGGAATACGACTGAAAGGCAATTTAAGTTCAGTATTATCTGCCGGAATTTCCGTGATGTTGTCTGTTATGACCTTTACTACACCTAGCTCTTCATTATAGTTATAGTTCTTTTTAATTTGAGTCTCTTCTTTTTGCTTCTCACTCTCGAATAATTTCCTTTCAACCTCTTGGATCGTGCCACCAACGACATTTCTTCCACCGTGCGCCTTGGCCATATGGGCCGCATTCTCTGTATCATTTAAGGTCAGATTGTTTTTATTGGAAACTATCGAATGAAATATTTTTTCTCTATCCATTTTCAATTGCACCTTTTTGATTATTTCAGCCTTCAAGGCTTCCTTTTCTGCTTCTTCATTGGAGCCACCAAGTCTTTTCACATTTTGATAAGCTATTGACCTGGCTTTTTTAATGTCTTCCTTGTCTCTGACATCAGATAAATGATTTTCATAATCTTTAACTTCATTCTTTTCACTTCTTAATTGATTGAATTTTTCAAGGTCGTTCAAATATTGTTGATAGTTCAAAGGGTTCATCATTAAATCCTCGAAAATTTTCTTATTGTAAAAATCAATTTCCTGAATTTTATTATTTGATCTTTCAGCTTCACTTCTCTCAGAATTGTATTCTTTACTGAGCTTGTATAAATCTTTTAATGTTTTTGCCTTTTCAAAGTTTTTATTTTTGGCTTCAACTATAGAATGCTTGTATTTTATAGAATCGCCATCATCTGATTTTTTATTTTTGCGCATGTCATCATCTTTTATGGCTAATTCTATTTGTGATTTTCTGGTTTCATTGAAATTATTTTCCGCTATTTCTTGCTTTTTAATGGCGTTCATAGTGTTTTTCAGCTGTGCTTGCATTTCCATCAATTGCTGATCTTCCGGAGATATCGGAGTACTTTTGATTATTTTAAGATCATTTATCGCCATATTCCTTTCAATATTTTTCTGTGTCATTTTCATATTCATTGCTTCTGCATTCTTCGCCTTTATCATATTAATATCAGATTCAACCCTCGATATTTGTGATACAACCTTCTTCTCCAAATCACTTTTCATTTTGGCTTTCATCGCAAAGTCATTCTCGTACTTCTTTACCATTATATTATTCAGAAATTCTTGTTTCGTTGAATCCAATCTCTTATTTTCCATTATAGCTTGACTAACAAGTGCATCTTTTTTGAATCCAGGTTCAACAGTTTTTTGAATTTGCACTAGCTTGTTTTGATTAGTCAGCTTTGCCTGTTCTATTTCATTGATCCTCTGATTGTTATTTCTTACCTCAAGCATTTTTGGCCCAACGGTTTTTTCAAGAATTACTGTTTGAACAGGTATGGGAATACCTTGCAGTGCCCTTACTTTCTCTTCAGCCAGAACATTTTTCATTATCAATTCATTGGTTACTTCCCTGGATAGCTGTTGCTCTGCTATAGAGGTGTTTTTGTTGTATGACTTCGTTTCATAAAACAATCTTACCATATCAACTATCTGTAGTGGAATCTTCGCTCCGAATTTAATTTCGAATGTATATAGCGCCTTTTGAAATGATTGATCAATATTAAATCCTATTTTAACAAATTTTTCGAATTCCCTGCTGAATTCAGATGCCAAAGATGCATAGTTTGCTGACTCTACTTGTGAAAATCCTTTTCCCTGAGAATACTTTTCAATTTCAGTTTTCAGTTTATTAATCCTTTCTTTTGCTATCTGCTCATTTACCTGCTCCTGAACTCTCTTAGCGTTCTCTTCAGCTATATCCGAATTAATTAATTTTATCGAGAATGCTTCTAGAGATTTATATGCTTCTGAATCGTAGAAATCCTTAACACTTTTGGCTATTTTCATCGTAAAACTTTTAGGTGCAATATTCATCGCCAAATCAAAAGCTACCTCAGACTTATTGCCCATACTTGTGAATTTTTCATAATCTGACGCAAAATTTCTTGCCATGAGTGAGATTTCTGATGAAGAATTAGAGTCTAAGCCAGTTTTAATTTCAATCTCGATTTGCCTTTTAGCTAATGATTCATTAGAGTTGTATGCCTTCATCAGGTAAAAAGAGTTAATTAAATTAATAATAGATTTTGGGGCTTCTCTTTGAAGTTTTTGCTCAGGAAAAATGGAGGCTCTTTCCAAAGCTATTTGCGAGGATATCCCTTGTTGCACCAAAGACTCATACTTTTCGGCTATTTCTTTGGATATCGCAATGTTGAATCGCGAGGCTTCACCTTCGAATCCCTTTCTTACTGAGTAGTCGAAAACTTCAATTTGAAGCTTTTGCATTCTGAAAGAAAACTTAGCCTTCTCGAATTCCATCCTGTTTTGATTTTCAATTCTCAGGTTCACCATATCAATTTTTACCTTTTCAAGATTTGCTTCAGCAACAACCATTGCGTTCTTTTGAACATCAATATTAAGTTGATTTTCTGCGAAAGACAACGGGGAGACGAAGGCTTTAGTGACATAGTAGGCTAAAACCAGTTGAGCTATTTTTTCTGGTACTGGTCTTCCAAGACCTTCTTCAAATAGCACAATCGTCTTTCTAAAGGCGATTTCAACACTAAATCCCAGGCCGATGATTTTTTCGAACTGCACACCAAAATCCCTTGCAAACAGAGACGCAGATGTCGCTTCCTCGATCGTTGCACCACCGTTAATCATATATGTATAAATTTCGACTTTAAGTCTTTCAATTCTATCGGGGAAATTAATCATACTAATCATTTGAGCATATTCGTTCTGAATAGGAATGTTATTTCTAACCTTAGGAAGTAAATTAATAACTCGTATTTTTTGAATTGGTGTAGGGAATTTTGGATAATCTGGTGACATTTTTTGAACATTATTGATTGGCATCTGACTATGTTCTGAGGGAAGGCTAGGCAGCAAAGGTTTTCCAGGTGAAAATGGACGATCTCTAGGATTGCCTAGTTGGTTTCGCAAAGAGGATTCTGGGTTATTACCAGTGTCGTGATTAGGATTCAAAATGGGCAAATTTCTGATAGGTGGAGATTCAAAATTAGGTGGAGTATTTAATTGAGGTCGAGGGATAAAATTAGGTGGTGTATTCAAATTAGACGGATTCGAGGGATGATTATTTACAGAATTAATGGGCAAGGGTCGAGGTGGTTTCAATGCCGGATTTGAAAAGCTTGGATGTATTGGAGTATTCAAACTTGGTAAAACTGGAAGAGCGGGAGGTGAACTGAGTTGGGTCTTTGAAGGGCTCATTCTTGGTTGTCTCGGTTCAGTCATAGTGTTATCATTTCTTATTTGATCATTGTTGGGAACGAAATGTGTGCTACTATCGCTACTTTCAGAAATTTCGGCTTCTTCATCATTCTTCAGGACGAGGGCCTCCTTCCTTTGTATGTTCTCTCCAATAAATCCAAATGTAAGAGCCTTTCTTATTTCAATATCAATTCCTCCACCAACAACAAAACGTGCTTTGAATTCTTTGCATTCACTTTCCAATTCTCTGAACATATCCTCTGTATTCGGAATCCGATTTACGATATCCAAAGATGCTTTTCTACACTTGTCCAATAATTTTATACATGCCATAGCAAACTCAGTGTTCATATTAATTAATTTTTTTCTTAAACCTTCCAAATCCCGATCAAGATATTCAACGGCAAGATCATAAAAATTCATCTGTTGATAGTTGCTAGAGTATAGTAATTTGTAAGATTGTTCACTTGTTGGATTATAACCGCCAAAGTTGTTATTAATTTCGTTTTCTTTGAATAATTCATCACTATTATCAATAAAATCAGCCCTGTGAAGCCTCAAATGAGCCAATTTTTCATGGGAAGCAGCATCGTTTCCTTTTTCAAGATCTAAGAGAAGTTGGATTTCCCGTTTCATTTCATTTTCAGATCTTGTATTTTTAGTTCTTTCCATGAGTTTTTCCCTGATATTTGATGCTATTACCTTTTTATCATAAAGCTTATGGGCAGCAACAGAGCTTCCTTTCAAGGCAGTGATGGCCAGGTTTTTCACAATCATCCAATCATTAGGCGTTGGCTCAAATTTAATTTTATAAGAGATAAGTTCACCTTTAACAAGCTCCACAATGCTTTTCATTTCAGGATCAAGCCCTTTGTAAGGTTTTCTTTTCGTATATTCCCTTAGCTGAACTCGATTCGAAGTATTTTCATGATCTGGAGACAGTCCTGAGTTGTGTAGAACGAGATTAAGATTTTTGGTTGGTATTGCCAATCCTTGGAGTATATAAACTAAAAAGACCAATACCATGAAATGACTTTAAAGAAATTATTTATACAAATTTCAAAACCATTGAAAGGTATCAGATTTCAACATGAAATTAAAATGAATGAATATTAAAAGTTTCAAAATAATTAATACCAATGAAGATGAATGACAGGTTCTAATAGTTCAAAGAGATGTATGTGCATTAAATTAAAAAAAGAATCAATATTTAAAATAACAGGGGGTGAGTAGCAATTAAAGATCATCAATACATGGCTACTCATTTTATTTTTAAAAAAATTTCCTAGATGAAAAATTAAAATAGTAAATTTAATAAAGAGGTTGAAGAATTCATAGATTTTTCTTTTGCAATATTTTAATAAAGTAATTTTTTTATAAGTTGAAAATTTGACAAATCTCTAAAGATTGAATCAGTGAAAAATGATATTTTTGATTATTGCTTCTAAAAAAAACGAGATTTATTAACTAGAAGCGCTTGTGCTTCTACAGGAAGAAAATTTAAACACTCTGGTGAGGTCTTAAGTCTTCAGCACAAATCCCAAGCCCATCCATTCGAGTTTCAGGCAAGCCCTTTTTTATGCATGTGTATGCTGCACCCTTTGCTGTTGGCTGGGTTGGCCTTCCGGCCCCATCTTACCCTTTTCGGGTTTTCATTTTCATGGAGAGGCTGTGGCGTTCTGTCAATTAAATATTTTTAGTTTATTTTTTCAGCTGCTATCTTAAAATTTTATTTAATATCAAACTGTCACTTAATTTAAAAAATGTTCTTCTTTTTGAAAAGTTAAATTCTGAGCGAAAGGAAAAATTTTAAAAAATCTTCGAATCAAAATTCACAAGAAAGGCGTTTAAAGCTTTGTTTTGGATCATACCAAGATCATTGGATTTTTAAGTTCTTCTAATAAGTACAGAAACTCTGTATAACCATATTTTAACCATGACTTGACGTTTCGTCGAGCATATTAGCACAGCTAATATTTTCAAAAAGTCTTTTATCAAGGTCGGTACAGTTCTTACTGCATGTCCTACTATAAACAGAGGCATTAAAGAGAGCCGTACGATTTAGAAAATATTTTAATAGTCTTTTGCCTTTGTCCTGCACAGGCAGAAAAGCTTTAGAAAGTTGTTTAACAAAACTGCTCGGTCCTGTAAATTCAAGCAACCTATATCGGGGAGGCAGACGACCCCAAAACAGTATAGCTCAGTCTTTTGAAAAGTTCGACTCCGACCATACACTGCAAATCGAAAATAATAAAAACGGGGAATTATTTCATCTAACGTAGAAAAATACAAATCACTTCAAGTCAGTGCAGTGCAGTAAATATTTGCTTAATCCTATATATTGATCAATTCAAACATTTGTTCCAACCTGTATAAGATCAATTATATTGCCAAACATTTTCTGCTACTAAAAACCTCGATCGGATAAAAGCCATGTCAAATAGTGAATTTTAGAAAAACAAAAATGAAATTTCTTCGAAATAATGAACTAATTATCTAATAAAAGCTTACTAACAGTTAATTCTCAGCAATTTAAGTATTAGTAAATACTGTTGGAGCATAGTTTTTCTTCAAGGAAGATTAAAGCCAAATAAACATAGTATATATTATAAAGAAGATGAATCAAAGTCCAGTACAAATGCACATAAAAAACAATTGATTAAAGTTATCTTGACCACAGTATTTCTATTTCAAGTATTGGAACAGTTATCTGATTCTATATTTTCCATTTGATAAATTTTAGACCGTTTTAATTTATGCTGCCGCTAATTTAAAAAGATAATATTTTTTTATGCAAATATTGCTTCCTTCAGGATAGAAATAAATTCTTTGGAGAAAAAGTCAAATGCCCACATTGCAAAGCTGTACGAAAGGCAGTAGATCATCTTGCTACCAAATGCGACCGTATGCTAGGTCATGATTACATGAGAAGGCATAATGAAGCATTAAGATGCATACATTTATCACTGTGTAGGAGATTCGGAATTAAGAAGATAAGAAAATTGAAATCCCATTCCGTTCAAGAAGTTGTAGCAAATGAAAATGTCGAAATTCGAGTAGATACAAGAATTACAACATGAAAGGTCAGATATCTTCTTACACGATAAAAAGAAAAATGAAATAACTCTGATCGAAGTTGGAATTATCAATCTTGACCAATTAACTCAAGTTGAAAATGAAAAATCTAGAAAATATGATTTAATAGCAAATGAGTTATCATTAATTTACAAATGAAAAGTGAATGTAATTCTATACGTAATGAACTCGGAAGGGCTGGTAACAAAATACCACAACAAGTATAGTAAAGAGATAGGAATTGAGCCTAAAGTCGAAGCGTACATTCAGTCTATTGTACTCAAGAAGAATCTGGAGTCTGTTTCATTTGAAAGACGACGGCATCGAAGAGGCGGATAACTATGTGAGTCTTGAGCAGTTAGTGCATAGATCATCAGGTGTAAAAAAAAACGAAATTTATTCAACTAGAAGCGTCTGTGCCTCTATAGAAGGAAATTTTAATCCTCCCACCGAGGTCCTGGGCACTTAGAACAAATCCTAAGCCCACTCTTTCGAGAAAGCCCTTTATTATTCATTTTGCTCTCGCATGTTGATCTCGCGATCATCATCCGACCCACCTCCCCTTTTTTTTCGCGATTTTTCTTTTTATGAGTCTGCTGTGACGTGACGTTCTGATATAAACTGCTATTAGTTTCACACACATAAGTGTTTTACTTATCCGGGCAACCATGAAAACGCTACAGTCATCCGTCTTACGACGGATTCTGCCCAGGATCATCAGGTGTAGACAAGAGATTTGACACGGAATCAATCATAGAATAATTGATAATTATTAGATTACTCATTAAATAATTCTTATTTTATGCAAAATTTATTTTTTAATGCCCATTTAAAAAAGGAATATTCGTTTGCATAAAATTTGAAAAGGCTTTATTTGGTTTTACTACCTGCCCGAGATGACTTTAAACTAGTACAAGAAAGGAAAGCGTCTTCATATTGTCTTGCGGTATAATAAACATTTGATAGTGCTGAAAAGTGGTGCTCCCATCAAGAGATTGGTAATCTCTTTCTTAATTTCTTTTGAAAATTTTCTGAATTTAAAAAGGTAAGGAAGACAGCAGGTTGGAGTTGTCTGTAAATCAAGCCTGTAAACACTACTTAGGAGGTAGAGATGTAAACTCGTGCTCGAGCATTTATAACACATAGGTGTCCTTTGTGACGTTTGGTTTCAAAATTCCGGGTGGTTCAAGAAAGTGCTTATATATGGACACAAATCCATCCCACTTTGAGTATAAAACATATATGTTGCTCTTAGTTATCGAAACCTACCAGGGTATGATAGGGCTTAGCCCAGAATTTAGAGGATCAGTTGAGTGCCTTTCCGATCTTGTCTGGGGCAAGTTTTCTACATCCCTTGTAGAGTTTTTAGCAACCTGTTCGATAATAAGGGTTTTACCGATCACCCACTAGCTACAGAAATATAGTGAAAATAAATTGCTTTTTTTTACTAAAAATTTTTTTTTATCTTTACAAATTAGCTTCCTTTAGCATCTATCTTTTGAATCATGAGAAAAGGTGCTAGTTCAATAGAAAAGGAATTGAGAATTCAAATTTGTGCTGGTTCGATTCTCATTAACCAAAAATTTTCATCTACGTCAAAAATGTAAAATAGATCCAATTACATAGAATAACACCACTCAAATTAAATAATATCCAACCAA
>JAWNLH010001122.1:0-168323 GCA_035042485.1 Drosophila cyrtoloma | reverse complement strand
ACTAAAAATTTCATTAAATCAGTAGTAATCAAAGCAAAGAGGACAAATAATAAGATTAAGGTCAATAATAAATAAGAACAAGTGAACCTACATGCTAAAAATCAGGCACTAACTTCTAATTATAATACAAGCATAGAAAAAAAGAGATATAAAATCGAAATAATAGTTGAAGTGAAGCAATAGAGAAATTTCAGAATAATACAAATGAAAATAAGAAGATATATGAAGATAAGCGGCAAAAGGCCAGCCTCAACGTTAAGAAGATAAATTGGGAGACGAAAGATTTAATGAAGCAACGGAGAAAACCATTAGAAACATTCATACGATCGAAGCACCACAACGATTGAAAGTAATATAAACCATATTGACGTAGAAGATCTGAACGCAACAAACGCAACACAATACATCTTTGAAATCATAGCCAAAAAAAAGGAATTTATTTTCACTATATAGCTATAGCTAGTGAGTGATCGGTGAAACCCTTATTGTCAAACGGGTTGTTAAAGACCCCATCCACGAGGGATGGAGGAAACTTGGCTCAGGCAAGATCGGAAAAACACACAACGGATCACTCTAAATTCAGGGCTAAGCCCTATTATACCCCGGTGGGCTTCGATAACTAGGAGCAGCATATATCTTTTATACCCAAAGTGGAATGACTTTGTGCCCATTCCATATATATACACTTTCTTGAACCACCCGGCATTTTGAAACCAAACGCCCCAGGACTCCTATGTGCGTAAACATTACACCTCTACCTCCTAAGTAGTGGCTGCAGACTTGTTTTACAGACAGCTTCAGCCGCTGTCTTCTTTATTTTGCAAATTCATAAAAATTTTCACAAGGAGTTAAGAAAGAAATTGCCAATCTCTCAATGGGTGCACCAATTTTCAGCACTATAAATTGTTTATTATACCACAAGAAAGAATGAAGATGTCTTCCTTTCTTGCTCTAGTTTAAAGTCATCTCGGACCAGTTGAAATCATAGCTAGATTTAAAAGAGACAAGCAGAGCAGAATCTGTCGTGAGACAGATGGATGACTGTAGCCTTTTCGTGGTTGCCGGATAAGTAACACACTTATGTGTGTGAAATTAATAACAGTTTGTATCATATCGTCACAGCCAGCCGACTCATAAAAAGAAAAATCCCGTAAAAAAGCGGAGGTGGGGCGGATGGTATACATGCGGGAACGGCATGGATAAAAAAGGTGTTGTTCGAAAGAGTGGGCTTAGGATTTGTTCTAAGTGCCCAGGACCTTAGTAGGTGGGTTAAATTTTCCACCTATAATGGCACAGGCGCTTCTAGTTGTTTCATTTTTTTTTACTTAAATTGTAATGGTATACAAAATAAAATTTATGAGATCAAAGAGCTAATACGTAAGGAGACACCGGATATATTGTGCTTTTAAGAAACTAAGTGACAGGCTAGAGATAGAAAGATATTCATAGACGGTTATAAGTGTATATAAAGCTTTGCTACAGCAACCATGAGTGAAAATGGTTTGATAATATTTTATAGAGACGATTTGAAATATAAGATTAAAGTAATGAAACTTGAAAAGTATATGATTGGAGCAAGAATGGAAAGACAGAATGATAGAACACTTGATATTATCAATACATACCTTGCGAATCAAGGTTTTTAAAGAAATGAAACACTTTCCAAGGTGGAAACCTTATTAAAAAGAGATAAAATAACACTATGCGTCGGTGATTGGAATACGGACAAGACAGAACTTGTGGAGAAATAATAACAATATATATACGAAAGGAAATACAATAGGAGGCAGTTGTATAGTGAATGGGGTTGAGACGAGTAGAATAATATACTACAATGTGAGTAATGATAAGAACCTGATTAAAGAAGAAAGCTTCCTAAAAGATTGACACATGTAAGATCATTATCCTGTATACGTAAAAATTAGTTGGAAAGTTAAACCCGATAAGGTGAACAGCAATGAAACCGTATTTGATAGAGTTGAAATTATGAGCCGCACAGGTATAAGAAAGGTTACAAGATCCAAGTTAATACTTAAAGAAAAAGGAGATTGCAGAATAATGTTTAATGAATTCTATAATAAACTGTCAAACTCAACTGAAAAACGTGATCTATGAAGGCCAGTAGAAAAGAATTTCAAGCAGATAAGATATAAAAGCATTGAAAAATTAATTAAAGCAAGAAGAAAGGTAACAGATATTGAAGAGGTCAAAAAGTCAACTATAGAGATTATAAAGAAGATTAAAGAACTGCAAAAGAAGATGTTTGAAAACTTTATCGGAAAGGACGTGAAATATTGAGCAAGAACGATTCAAGGAACGCCTACAAATGGCTTAAAACAGTAAGTAAACTCAATAGTGAGAATAATACATCAAATACACCTTTGATAGATGTAGAAAATAATACTGTTGCAACATCAGATATAGAGAAAGTATAAGTAATTCGAAAACACCTTAGCAAACTGGCAGTGAAAGAAACGGACAATGAAAGACAAACCTTGTCTGAAAACAGAATAACGATATATAATATAGATATTGGTAATGAATCGGATAAGGCTATTGAATGGATCTAAATTAAGAATGTGTTAAAAGTATGTCACAATGGAAAGGCAACGAGTAAGGATAAGCTCCCGTGTGAGATATACAAGATATGCGAGGTAGATAAAAAGTGTGAAACATGCATGAGTAAAGCTATGCTAGAATAATTAAAAAAGTTTTTCGATGAAACATTCACCTCTGAACGGTGGACCGAGAACCTGGTAGTATTATTTCAAAGAAAGAAGATTTACAAACACTTGATAATTATAGATGAATAACATTAATTAACACCCTGTCTAAAATATACTGCAAAATCTTAGCGGCTAGATTAGAGAATTTAAAGAAGTTTTATAGGCTGATGAGGAAATAACAGACTGGATTTATAGAAAATCAAATTGAATTTAATAGTGTTTTGGCTGTAATAAAAGTCTTTCAAAGAAGAACATTGTGTAAGCAAAGTACATATTTAGGATTCATTGATTTTAGAAAAGCCTACAATTTAGTATCACAAGAAAGATTGATTACAAAATTAGAGAAAAAACAACTTGGTAGTAAGTTTATCAATTCAATCAAAAGTATATATGCGAAAACAAAATTGAGAGCAAAGTTTAACAAAGAAGTTTCAGAAAAGTTCGATTACAATCGACGAGTAAGACAAGGCAGTCCAACGTCACCACTATTATTTGACATATATATTGATGATTTACTTGATGAAATAACTGGAATTAGAATACCAAATGCCGATATGTCTATACCAGGGTTATGCTTCGCCGATGACAGTTACTCTTTGGGAAAATATCGATGATTTGAAGGCCAAATTCACACTATTGGAACGATAGGCAGTAGAAAGCCATATGGAAATCAATGCAAGCAAATGTGGTATAATGAAGTTCGAACAAAGCGCAACAGAGTTCAGTCATTTATTAGCATCCAGTGAAACAATTCCAGTTGTAAACAAATATAAATATTTAGGAGTAAAATTAAATGATAAAATGTATTTAAAAATGATGGCACGGGGAGGAATTGGTTGGACGTCAGATGCTCGGCATGATTGGCAAAACACTAACTGTAAAAAAAGTTCCAACAAACTATAAAGGAATGCTTATTCAATCTATCTTAATACCGAGGATGACATATTGGATAGATATATTTGGCTTCAGATTCTCGAATCTAACAACACTTGAGAGCAATATTGAACAAGTCACTTGGGTTAATGACTGGGTTGAACAACGTGTATATAAGTGCGAGATGTAACGAATATAGAATAGAATATCTTGAGAAATTCGGTCGGTATATGCGGCTGAAAAATGCTATTAGGTCAGAGAATGAAGTAACATCTATGGTTGGTGAACTGTACAATACTGCTAGTTATATTAGAGATCTACAAAGACCCAGGATTGTATTAAGAACAAGAATGATTGAAACAAAAGATTAACATTAAGATGGAATCCAAAAAAGTGATGAAGACTCAACTGAAAAGACTGTTCGATGTAAAGCGGAAATTTAATATCGGAAATGGTAAGAAAGTACATCAGTTGGAACTGGATAGAAATGATAACATACGAATGGGTGCAAAATTAATGATTAATAGTAGAATTGGAGTGAGCACAAATTTCAAAAACCTAAAAAGGAAAAGGCAAATCAACATAGACCAACCGAAACCGATAAATGTTTATGATGTAATAGGGAGGTTAAAGATAACATTACGCACTGGATACTAGACTGCTCAACATATAATGAAGACAGATATGCGTTATTAAAAGAAATAAAAGAGGTGTTAAGAATTAAGACTTAAAAAAAAAATGAAACAACTACAAGCGTCTGTTCCTCAATAGGAGGAAATTTTAAACCTCCTACTGAGCTCTTGGGCACTTAGAACAAATCCTATGTCCACTCTTTCGAGCTTCGAGCAAGCCCTTTTTTGTCCATGCCGCATCCGGCCCCACCTCCCCATTTTTCGGGGTTTTCTTTTTATGAGTCAGCTGGCTGTGACGTGACGTTCTGATATAAACTGGTATTAGTTTCACACACATAAGTGTATTACTTGTCTGAGCAACCACGAAAAGGCTACAGTCATCCGTCTTACGACAGATTCTGCCCAGGAATTAAGACTGGAAATGTGCATATTGACAAGCTTGTGGAATTCTGCTTAAATGGGGAAGTAAACATTGGGCTTGATAAAAATATAATGAAAAACTATAGGAGGGGGGTTTTTATCTTTATGAGTAGAATTTAGAAAGAACGGGGGACTTCAATAAGAAGGATATTTTCAGAGAAGTATAATGACTTAACTATACATAGAGAATTAGTTTCACTATTTATAGAAAGGAAATGGTAAAGCCGGGGAAGTCCCCATAAACCTTGAGCTCCACAAGGGTCCAACGGGTGAGAAATGATCGACTACTTTTGGCTACAAGAAATGTTAGCAAACATTTACCTTCTAGTTAAATTCACTAGGTTAAAAAATCAAGTAAAAAAAGAGTTAAAAATTTAAATTAAAAAATAAAAACACTAAAAAGGGGATTTGGAGCCTAAATGTGGCTGCAAGGCCAACATGCCAGACTCGTATGTATAGAAAGGGGCTTGCATGAAGCTCTGGGCTTGTTTTGGGTGCCAAAGACCTGAAAGGGAGACAAAAACTTTTTTCTGCAGAGGCACAGGTGCCCTCGGTTAAATAAATTTCATTTTTTTTACAATATTTTGATTAATTAAGATAAATTTGAGTTTACTTATAGTCAGCGATAACAACAAACCAAATTTGTCGCAACTAACAGTTGCAATCAAATTGTAAATAGTTACATATGATTTTAATTATTCATATCTTATGATACAATCTGTGATGGATTATTGAATCTCACATATATATTCTAAATCACATTCAATAAAGAATATCTTTTGAAAATTCTGCCTCTCATCATGATAAATTCATAAAGGTAATCAACTTGGTCTTACAATTAAGAGTCCGAATAGCTCTTTCTTAACTTTATAGAAATTATACTTGCGGACTGGATGTACTAAGGGATAGAGTATGAGATAAAATTGTCCTTCAAGCATCAAGGGCTCAAAGGATATTAAAACTATCTCTCAATGGTGCAGCTGTTTCTTGTAATGGATTTACTTAATGGGTAATCTAATAGTTACTCTATGGTTGATTGTGTGTTAAGTCTCTTATCTACACCCAATGATCTGTGCACTAACTGCTCAAGACTCACATGGTTGTCCACCTCTTCGATGTCCCGTCGTCTTTCAAATGAAATAGACTCGAGAGTTTTCTTGAGTACAATAGACTGGATGTACGCTTCGACTTTAGGCTCAATTCCTATCTCTTTACTATGCTTGTTGTGGTACTTTGTTGCCAGGTCATTACGTATGGAATTATATTCACTTTGCACTTGTAAATCAATGATAACTCATTTGCTATTAAATCGTATTTTCTAGTTTTTTCATTTTCAACTTGAGTTAATAGGTCAAGATTGGTGATTCCAACCTCGATCAGAGTTATTTCATTTTTCTTTTTATCATGTAAGAAGATATCTGGTCTATCATGTTGTATTTTAATGTCAGTCTTAATTCTTGTATCTACTCGAATCTCGACATTTTCATTTACTACAACTTCTTGAACGGAATGGGATTTCAGTTTTCTTGTCTTCTTAATTCCAAATTTCCTACACAGTGATAAATGTATGCATCTTAACACTTCATTATGCCTTCTCATGTAATCATGACTTAGAATACGGTCGAATTTAGTAGCAAGATGATCTACTGTCTTTGGCACAGCTTTATTGTCAGTGTAAGATTTAATTTTAATTAATCAATTTTTAATCAAGTAAATTGATAAAAACTTCGGTGGAAAAGAAGATTTTTCAACTGAAAAAACATACTATTGGCTGATTTCAAAACTGAAAATGAAAAACTTTTTCAAATCAGAGATAGAAGTATCAGAAATATTCTTTTTAACCGAAAGATTAAGGAAATTAAGTTATAAACGTAAATTTGATGGCGATGTTTGTTAACTGTATTTTTAAGAAATTTAAACCACAAAAGATAGAAATAAAGAAACAGTACATTTATTTTTCTAAAATAGACATTCTTAGAGTGACCAGAAAACGGACAGTGCCATCACTATACTCCAAAATTCAGAGGTTTCCATACTGAATATCTAGATGTTTATTGATCGATTCAATAAAAAGTCACAAGTTAATAATAAATATTTAAACCTCTATTTTTTAATTTGTACTTTCGGTTAAATAGATAATGAAATGATGCAATTTGACAGTTTAGATCAAATTATGACTTAAGAAAATGATATCTTAGCAAGGCAAGAGGAGTTGAAGATTTGATTTATCAAAAACTCGATTTGATGGTCTAGATCGAGTTGAACTAAAATAATGATGATATGTTATAAACTCGTTTGTAGACAATCTCACATCTAGAAAAAACTTTCCTGTTCATAAATAGGATTGTAGAAATGATCGAGACTACCATGTAGGTCTTGAGCAGTTAGTGATCAGATCATCGGGTGTAGACAAGAGACTGGACACAGAATAAATCAAAGAGTTGTTAATAATTATTGGATTGGCCATTAAAAAATCCATTACTTAAAAATGATCAAAAAAATAGAGGAATTCTATCCTGAAATCAAATAAGATTAAAAATTAAATTAAAATTAAAATATTTAAACCGATTTGATCTTTATCCAATGCTAAGAATTCTAGGATACTTTTCTTCAATTCTATCGAGTAGCAACCCCGTCGAATACGAAAACCATATCGACCTCATAGCAAAGAAAACCAAATGGGTGGAAAAATTCTACAAGTTCCCTAATTTCGATGATCCGAAGTGCATTACTGAATATGTTTCTGAATCAGTAAATTTACTTTCCAAAACAACAGAGAAGATTTCCAGATTTATTCTCAGTGACCTTTTGGAAAGATTCGGTTCAGCCCTGAAATCTAATGAATTCGACCCCGTTATGAAAACCAATTTTGATCTAGTTGATAGTTGTTTTACTAAGGGGCTTGGAAATCTTCAAAAAATGAATCATGAAGATTTATCTTCAGTTCGTTCTCTAGCTAGGCTTCTCAGCATCTTCATTCCTAAGATTCTCAAAAACTACAGTCTAAGTTATTGCAAAAAGCAAACCAAACGTAGTTTTTCTGCATTAATCTATCATCAAATAATTTAATTAAGTACAATCCAATCAAATAAGAACCTTATAATTAATTTCAAGGATCAAGGTAGTGGCAGGCAATTTAACAAAAATTCCAATTCAGCCTACATTTTGGCTACTGAAGAGCTAGCAAAATTTCATCAGTTGTCTTTTATTGAGAATGAAAGCTTAGAAACCAATGAGTTTAATATGAATGTATGCGAAGTAATTTCCAAGATCGAAGAACAGAACATTAGTTTACAAAAGGTTTATGATCCAACACTTACTGAGCTTTACATTATTTTACAATGCTATTGCAAATTGTGTGATGTTTTTTCTAAGCCTTCCAACCTTACACAAGAAATAGCTCTTGTTAATTCAAGCTCATTGAAATATTACCTAGTTACCATTCTTTCCTCTTTGGTAAAGATTGTATTGGGGATTCAAAGAGATCACTATGAAGTTGCTATTAAGAGATGTTTGAATGAAAGCAATTTAAAATTTTATATTGATGATTGTTACCAACTTCGTCCATTAAAAGGTTTTAATTTCCTTACTACTTGTGAATTCATTCTCCCATTTTGCTTATTATTATCAGTAGCAGGTGAGCATGTGGATAAAATCCCACCGATACACCGTGGTGAAAAGTGTTACAAAGTGAATATTCATGGTCCGCTTCTAAAGCTAGATAACAACAAGTTATTGACCTTGATTAACTCTCTAAAACCTGAAGTCTGGAAGCACGCCAATCCGAATCTTATTGCTCTTCGTAATGGAATTTTAAATGGTTCGCTGAAATCATCGAGTGATCTTCTCAATCATGAAACTTTAGGCTTGGAAGATAATGACATCCTGCACGGTCTTATATTAACAGGATATCTGATTGAAGTTGAACCCAGTAATGAAATGGAGTTAGATTGTCAATTAGATAGCAGTTTCAGCTCAAATACCGACGTGTATCGAATAATCATGAAAGATAATCTAGAAACCCACATCATACATAAAGCTAGTCAAGAAAGCGAGGAAGATGATAATCTAGATAATGACGAGGATAATGAACCTGTTCAAATTGAAGATAGTGATAAGATATGTTCTTCTAACCTAATCGATTTAGAAAGTAAAGACAATAATGAAATCAAGTCACACTATCAGGAGGAACAAAAAAGTCAGAAGGATAGTCTAGGTATTGAAGAGGATAATGAACCTGTTCAAATTGAAGATAGTGATAAAATACGTTCTTCTAACCTAATCGATTTAGAAAGTAAAGACAATAATGAAATCAAGTCACACTATCAGGAGGAACAAAAAAGTCAGAGGGATAGTCTACATATTGAAGAGGATAATGAACCTGTTCAAATTGAAGATAGTGATAAGATACGTTCTTCTAACCTAATCGATTTTGAAAGCAAAGACAATAATGAAATCAAGTCACACTATCAGGAGGAACAAAAAAGTCAGAAGGATAGTCTAGATATTGACGAGGACAATGAACCTGTTCAAATTGAAGATAGTGATAAGATACGTTCTTCTAACCTAATCGAAAATGAGTTAGAAAGCAAAGACAATAATGAAATCAAGTCACACTATCAGAAGGATAATCTAGATATTGACGAGGATAATGAACCTGTTCAAATTGAAGATAGTGATAAGATACGTTCTTCTAACCTAATCGATTTAGAAAGCAAAGAAAACTTGCAAGCCATGGCAGATGATCAAAATGAAAACTGCATGCAGGAACGTGATCCAGAAATTTCCGAGGTTGAATTGAGACTTATTCATCAAAGTATCCCAATTGAACTAGATAATCAAGAAGAGAACAAAAGTGAAGAAGATGTGCAAGATAATGTCCAGATTGTCTATGATCAACAAGACCCTTCAACACCACCAAATTTGCAGATAATGAATAGGATTGCCCAAAACATGGCAAATGACTGCTCGAATGCTGTAGTGGAGTCAAATAATTCATCGGACGAACAATTCCTTGTGTCTTACCCCGACTATGAGCAAAATCCGAAATCTCAAAATCCATCTCTCGGTTCAAAAATCTTCAACGACAATAATTTAACTAATCAGATGCATACAGTATCGGATTCATCTGCTGTCATGACTACTTTACCAGATCTTCGTCAAATTCAGCATTGCGAAAATATCTTAAATAATTCAAGTCCTGGTATAATTGGATTTTCCGATTTTCCCAATTCTATCCAAAATGTTTTACCAGTTGTAGGAAATTACAATGAAGCTGTTCCATCGTCAGATTCCGAGCAAAAATCCATCGTTTTGAACCAACCAAATGATTCTGATGCATCCAATGTGAGAATACAAGGTCCTTCAGCAACAGTAGCCACTCAAACTGAAGATCTGTTACTGGCTAGCAAGGATCCAATCGATGATAGTTTGTCCAAGACAATATTAAATTCTCCAATTGATCAACTACAAGCTAACAAATCTGGAAACTCGAATTCCAATTTTTCAATGACTTTGAATGCTATCAAAGGTACTACTGGTGTTAATCAACACCTCAATATTTCTAATCGAATCCAGAATCGATCTCAAGATCCACCTTCATATAACTTTCGTGGAAATAGAAGTTACAAGACAACTCAAAACAAGCCTGATCGATGTATAGGTTCTTATTCCAATACTCAGAAGCCACAATTACAATCTGATGAACAACACAGCCTTCAATCTGATAAAGATTCTCAGGTAGTATCACCCATGCCAAAACTCGGAAAAAAAGCTGTTATTACACATAACAAGTCTAATGCAAAAAAGATTGATAGCGGCCAGTCCACTCTTTCCTGTGATAAGGTCCCATTATCGTTCCAAAACTGTATGCCTGTAGAAATTATTCCGGGTCAAAACATTCCTGCTCCTAATTTTGTTCAGCAATCCCTGTCTAATGTGCAAGTTGTTGATTGCAACCTTTCAATTCTTCCCCGTGATAAGGTCCCATTATCGTTCCAAAACTGCATGCCACTGGAAATTTTCCAGGCTCAAAACATTCCTGCTCCTAATCTTGTTCAGCAATCCCTGTCTAATGTGCAAGTCGTTGATTGCAACCTTTCAATTCTTCCCCGTGATAAGGTCCCATTATCGTTCCAAAACTGCATGCCACTGGAAATTTTCCAGGCTCAAAACATTCCTGCTCCTAATCTTGTTCAGCAATCCCTGTCTAATGTGCAAGTCGTTGATTGCAACCTTTCAATTCTTCCCCGTGATAAGGTCCCATTATCGTTCCAAAACTGCATGCCACTGGAAATTTTCCAGGCTCAAAACATTCCTGCTCCTAATCTTGTTCAACAATCCTTTTCTAAAATTCTTCCTCTTGTTAAGTCTCAAGACTACTTCAAAATCGAATTGCCGATGAAAATTTTAAAAAAGACTCTATTTCAGGTCATCAGGATGCCAATTTATATACTGGTTCTCAACACCTAGCTGAACTTTCACAATGTGAAAATCAGCAGGTCAAAATGATGGCGGCCAAGGCTGATGAGAGAAAGCTCTCTTCTGTTCCGTCTCCACAGGTTTTGCAAAATATGTCACAATGTATCGAAGATCAGCTTAAAGGGAAAAAATATAATGATTTATCTAATTCTCAGGTTTTTGAAAAGGTCTTAACTACTTTAGTCACTGAATTGGTTAAGTCGCCGACAAAGCCAATCGATCCAAATGTTTACATAAGACCTGAAGATCAGCTTGAGAGAAACCCTTCTGAGACACCAATCTCTTCGAACCATCATCAATCTAATAAATTATCATCTAATCCGCTTCAATTCGATCCAATTCAATCTAAAATACCAGAATCTAATCATGAGAGTTCTTCCTTACTCAAACAATCTTCAATCAAACCTGAAAGCGTGAAGGATGAAGTTAAAAATTATCCAATTAAAAATGTTGCTGGACTTCCTCAGAGAGAAGTACATCAAATTGAAAAGCTTTCTTATAATCCAACGTATGAACGGGTTGAACCAAACCCCAATTTTAATCGATTTGGTGCTTGTGACAATCAAAAACTAATCCGGGAATCCTCAAGTGATCAAATCAATCTCCTGCGTAATAATTCATGTGATCCACTAAATCCTAATAATCAAAGCACTGCTATTGGGAATGAGCATTCCTCTAATCTAAAAAGTTTCAATGAATCGGCTCTTAAGGCAAATGCATCTAGAGATGTTCCATGTGCTGTGTCTGAAAAAGTTGACATTGCTGATTTTACATATCATACAGCAAAGCTCTTTTCATTGGCAATCTTGGTTTGGTTCATTATCTGTTTTTTATACGGCATTTATTAAATAATTGTTTTGAATTTTTTCTTCATCATTTCGTATTTCTCGGATGCTTCATTTTGATCATGTTTTTAAACTCCTGGAATCAAGGCTCACAGGTGTATGTTCGATCTTTCAGAGTCGTAGTCATTGAGAAGAGTATTTTTAGTTAGTAAAAGTCTCACATTTCCTATAATAAATTGGTATGAAATATACCTTCATATGGCTGTTTCTTGAAGATTCTCTCTCCTTAGACGCAAAAGGGGTATTTAATTCTTGAATTGCCCGAATACTATCGATGTTACTAATTTTCTATGAAATATTATTCTAGGATCAAAAGAATTGTAAATTGATATATTTTGCTTCCTTTCCTCGGTTGTCTGCATAAATATCACTGGCTCGCTTCCCTGCAAAACCAAAAGCAGAGTTTCTATGAGTATATATATAGTTATTTATCAGTAACCGAAGGATCATTTCTTTTTACAAGATCTAGGTACTGGAAGCACAATCCCTGGGTTTGGAGTACAAAGATCCTGGACCAAGGTCACAGGGGTATAGTGAAGCTATCAGAGCGTAGTCATTGAGGAGAGTTTTTGGTGAGTAAAAGTCTTACACTTCCTAGATAATAGGTGTCTTTTGACGATTCTCTCTCCTCAGGCGCAAAAAAATGGAGAACAAAAGTTAGTAGTGGCAAAAGTATAGGACTTAAACGAGTTTGATATTATCGAGGGGCAGACACTATAGCTTCTACAACTGCGAAAAGCAATCAAAGGACCTTGTGTAAGTTCCATGAAGTAAAAAACTATAAAAAAAATGAAACAACTGGAAAAGCATGTGCTTACCCACGTGAAAGTTTTAACTTCCTGTCAGGATCCTGGAGTCTTAGAATAAATTCCCACTCTACTCTTTCTAAGTTAGCAGACGGCCTTTATATTCATATGAGCATCATGGCTACTTTTCTGTCTCAGCTCTCCGTTTTCGGGGTGTTATTAGTTTCATACACACGCATATGCAGAGCAGAATCTGTCGTGGGACAGACGGATGACTGTAGCCTTTTCGTGGTTGCCCGGATAAGTAACATACTTATGTGTGAAACTAATAACAGTTTATATCAGAACGTCGCAACCTCCTCATGAAAAGAAGAATCCCGAAAAAATGGAGGTGGGCCAGAGTTTCAACCGACCTACAACAAAGGGTGCAGCATGTACATGTAAAAAGGAGTCTATCCTAAGATCGAAATCGTAGTTTTGGTGTTTGTGTTGAGTGCTCAAAATCTCAGTAGGAGGTTTGAATTTCCCCCCTGCAGAGGCACAAGCGCTCCTAGTTAAAAAATCTCGTTTTTTTACACACGCATATGCGTTTTACTTATCAGAGAAACCACAGAAAGACTACAGTAATCTGTCTGTCTCACGACAAACTATGCTTAATATGAATGAAACCATTAGAAAAATGATGAAACTTATTTAAATCCAACTCTAGAAGATCGCTGTATAAAAAAACGAAATTTATTTAACTGGGAACATCTGTGCCTCTGCTCGGGAAAGTTTTAAGCCACCATTCGGGTCTTGGACACCCAAAACAAATTCTGGGCCCACTCTTTCGAGCATCGGGCAAGCCCTTTTTATCTATGTCGCTCCCGCACACACACCACCGGCCCACCTTCCCTTTTTTCTGGATTTTTCTTTTTATGAGTCTGCTGGCTATGACGTTCTGATATAAATTGTTATTAGTTTCACACACATAAGTATGTAACTTGTCCGGGCAGCCACGAAAGGCTACAGTCATCCGTCTCACGACAGATTCTGCCCAGGACTTTATTTTTTAACCTACTGAATTTATTATCCCTCAACCGTTGGGCCCTTGTGAAGCTAAAGATCGATGGGGACTTTCCCGGTCTTACCATTTCTTTTGTCTCGTTCTAATATTGTATTTCATTCTGTCTGTTTAAAACCAACTTTTTCATTTCCTGTCTATCAATCATGGACTTTATTCTCTATGTATAGTTGAGTTATTGTACTTCTCTGCAAATATACATCTCATCGCAGCCTCCGGTTCTTTCTCAATTCTACTCATAAAGACAACAACTCTCCTCCTACAGTTTTTCAAAGTCTCTCAATAGTCTTTAAACAATCTCCTGCACAGGCTGGAGCGGCAAAAAGTTATTCGATCGGGCTGCCCGGCCCCCAAAGCAGTATAGCTTGGTCTTTTGAAAAGTTTGTCTCCGACCATAATACACTGTAAATCGGAAATCATGAAAACCGGGTCGTTCTTTTGTGACTTACTAAGTAAATCACCTAGAGCTTGAAGATTTAATATCTTTTTATCAATACTATCTTTCCATTTAGAGGGTGCCCGGTTTCATGCTCTCATATTCGTAGGCCATCTGTACACTCCTGATGGTTGCTGCGATTTCTGTCATTCTCGTATGGGGCTTGTTTCGAACATAGTCGCCTACTATTAGAATTACTGGGCAGAATCTGTCGTGAGACAGACGGATGACTGTAGCCTTTTCGTGGTTGCCCGGATAAGTAACACACTTATGTGTGTGAAACTAAGAACAGTTTATATCAGAACGTCACAGCCTTCTTATAAAAAGAAAACCCCGAAAAAAGGGAAGGTGGGGCCGGATGATGATCGAAAGGATCAACATGCGGGAGCGGCATGGATAAAAAAGGGTTTGCCCGAAGCTCGAAAGAGTGGGCTTAGGATTTGTTCCAAGTGCCCAGGACCTCAGTAGGAGGTTTAAATTTTCCTTCTATAGAGGCACAGGCGCTTCTAGTTGAATAAATTTCGTTTTTTTTTTAAAAGGTTTTAATTTCTTTGCTACCTGTGAATTCATTCTCCCATTTTGCTTATTATTATCGGTAGCAGGTGAGCATGTGAATAAAATCCCACCGATACACAGTGGCGAAAAGTGTTACAAGGTGAATATTCATGGTCCGCTTCTAAAGCTAGATAACAACAAGTTATTGACCTTGATTAACTCTCTAAAACCTGAAGTCTGGAAGCACGCCAATCCGAATCTTATTGCTCTTCGTAATGGAATTTTAAATGGTTCGCTGAAATCATCGAGTGATCTTCTCAATCATGAAACTTTAGGCTTGGAAGATAATGACATCCTGCACGGTCTTATATTAACAGGATATCTGATTGAAGTTGAACCCAGTAATGAAATGGAGTTAGATTGTCAAGTAGAAGGTAAATACAGCTTAAATGGTGACGCACATCGACAAATCATTGAACATATTCAGGAGGAACACAAAAAGGCAGGAGATGCCCAAGATAATAGTCAATTTAATGATAACGCGACTGATCACCTGGTTCAATTGCAGCTGGACTCAAAAGATCTCATAAGTCCTGAACACTATCTTGAAAGAAACACATTCAAGACACCAATCTCTTCGAACCATTATCAATCTAATCAATTATCACAAAAAGAGTCAAAAATCGATTTAATTCATTCTGAAAAGCCAAAATCCAATCACGAGATCCCTTCCTCGCCTAAACAATCTTCAGTCTATCCTACAAGCGTGAGGGATGAACTTGAAGAATGCTCAAGAAATTTTGTTGATGAATACCCTCGTCAAGAAGAGGATCGGTTTTTACAGCTTTCTTCTAATCCTAAATATAATCAATCATTTCAAGTGAAAATGGTCGGTAAAGAAGTCGGAATGAACCTTGATTTTGTCCAATTCGGAGCTAGTGGCAATCCGAAACCAAAACAGGAATCTTTAAATGACAATTCTTCATTTTTAAATGATCAAATAATTGTTGACTATAATAATTCTCGTAAACTGCTCAATTCCAACGATGGCAAGAATGATGTTAGGAACGAGCATTCATCTTATTTGAAAAGATTCTATCAATTAGATCTAAAGGCCAAATTACACAGAGATTTTTTTGCATGTAATCCGTACGAAAAAGTTGGTATTTTTAATGTTGTTGCTCGTATTTCAAGGATCTTTCTGTTGGGCAGGATAATTTACATTTTTCTGCACAGTTGTTCATTTCGTAATTAAAAAAAAAGTAATTTATTATCACTATTTTTTATAGCTAGTGAGTAATCGGTGAAAACCTTATTGTCGAACGGGTTGCTAAAAACTCCACCCACAATGGATAGAGAAAACTTGGCCCTGGCCAAAGAAGATCGGAAAAACACTCAACGGATCACTCTAAATTCAGGGCTAAGCCCTATCATACCCCGGCGGGCTTCAACAACTAAGAGCAACATATATGTTTTATACTCAAAGTAGAATAGCTTTGTGTACATATATATACATGGGCAGAATCTGTCGTAAGACAGATGACTGTAGTCTTTTCGCGGTTGCCCGGATAAGTATTACACTCATGTGTGTGAAACCATTAACAGTTTATATCAGAACGTCACATCAGACTCCTAAAAAAAAATCACGAAAAAAGGGGAGATGTGGCCAGTGCGTGTGCGGGAGCGACATGGATAAAAAAGGGCTTGACCGAAGCTCGAAAGAGTGGGTTTAGGATTTATTCCAAGTGTCCAGGACCTCAGTAGGAGGTTTAAAATTTCCTCCTATAGAGGCACAGGCGCTTCTAGTTGTTTCGTTTTTTTTTTACATATATATACACTTTCTTGAATCACCCGGCATTTTGAAACCAAACATCAAACTGGACTCCTATGTGTCGCAAATGCTCGAGCACGAGCTTTACACCTATGCCTCCTAAGTAGTGACTGTAGACTTGTTTCACAAACAACTGCAGCCTGCTGTCTTCCTTATTTTTCAATTTCATAAAAATTTTCACAAGGAGTTAAGAAAGAGATTGCCAATCTCTCAATGGGTGCACCAATTTTCAACACTATAAATTGTTTATTATACCGCAAGACAGTATGAATATGAATTCCTTTCTTGCTCTAGTTTAAAGTCATCTCGGACCATTATTAAATCGATAAATTAAAATTTAGTATAAAAATATATAAGAAGTAAAAAATTTAGTAAATCTACTTTATAGAAACAATTTTTGTCCTGAATTATCACAGAACAATAAAGCTTTCAGCGGTTAAGCAACACCTCTATTGCAGAGCTCATTAAAGAAGGGAAGAAAAAATAAGATAATCATCTTACTCAATTGATAAATGAAAATTTCTGTAAAAAATTATGGAAATCTTAACAGCCTAATTAAATAATTTGATTTTTCTACACTACAAAAGAATAGTTCAACATCTTCAAAAAAATTGTGTTGGCGATGAATAATCTTTATAGGGTTTGGTATTTGTATATACATTCGATCCGACATTTCAATAAATAATTACAAAACCATAAATTTAGTCTTTTTTACTTTATAAATGCTTAAGTAATTTTTGGTCTGACAATTCAATTCGCTATATTTAGGAATCTATAAAAATGTAAATTTATCACCAATATATCAATTAGTAATTCCAATTTTTAAAAGCACAAAGATTTTCAATAGAATTAGATAGGGAATTCTTGGCAGAGTCTGTCACCTTTACGTGGTTTCCTGGATAAGTAACAGCGGCTCGCACCCCCTGTGAAACCAAGAACAGACATGCTCGTGATCCTAAAGCGGGCCCATGTATTTCCTAAGAAGACCGCTTGTCGATATAGGTGTAGCCATATCTCAGCTACAGGAGGATTACCTCTTCTACGTGTTAAATACTGGAAGCACCATCCTGTGCTTAGAGACCAATGGTCATGGATAGTCCTTAGAGGGGACATGCCAGCTTTCGGCAGGAAGCCATACGATGCTGTTTTACTGTTAGTCAGTGAACACCGTCTTTATACATATTAAATGTATACTGTGAATATATGCCTCTAGTAGCCAAGGCCAAACTGGGTATGGTAGGTGTGATACACCAGTGTTTAATAGCGAGATGAGAGGGTTTTAGAAGAGCAATCTGATTTTTGAGTTTCGTCGAACTTGTGTCAATTTATTGAATAAACAAATTTTTTTTTTAGATAGGGAATTGTGGTTTGTTCATTGAATCTTCAATCTCCATTTTCCACTTTTTTAATTTAGTTTAATTAAAATGATTGATCAAAATGTGTTTTTCACTAGATGTAGACTTTTCTGGCCCTGTTTCCTACAAGACTATTAGTGGTCATCAAAGCAGTTCTCCTAGCAAAGGATTCATGTATTTGGCCATGAATCCGATCACTTCCCAACAATGGGTATTTTTATTTTTTGATCATAAAAATGACCTTTTAGATCATTTATTAATGTCGTCAACATTTCGATTAATCTATAAATTCCCGCTTTCTTTTAGAAACAGGATCAGCAACGATAAACCTACAGATTGCCAATGATATTATAAAGAAAATAAGCTACTTCAAATTTGGAAGTGATATTGAAAATCTGAAAATTTAATCAAAAAAATTGGTATCTCATTTTGATCAATTTAAAATTTATCATGCATTCAGATTCTTTAATTTTTGCTTTGTGAAGACTTAAAAGGTGCTGAAATAAAATGATTGAGATTACCAAATTAAGCTTCTTGATAAAGTTTGTGAAATAGCAAGAAGAATACTTTTTGATTTCTAAGATGACTGAAAAAGGTTAAAAAATTCTATCCAACAAAAGACCAAAAAAATTATATATTAAATTCTGATTAATGAATGTTAAAGAGGAAAATTATTTATTCGGATGCTTTGTAAATGAAAATTTGAATCAATGAATTGAACTGAATCATATTGGTGAAATTGAAAGAATTTTAAGACCGCATGAGTCAAGCAAATATTGTAATCAAAATAAAGAAAGATTTTTAATGTTTTGGTGTTTAAATCTTACCATTTTAAATTTAGTCTTCTCAATATTATCAGCAGTGTGTTTTGAATGGTTCTCTTCTGCTCAATCTTGATTAAATCATCTAATTTTTATGCTTTTTAATTTCTTACGTTGCTGAATTAAACTTTCTGCACAAAAATTTTTAATAATCACAGAAATTCGAATTGCATTTTATTTATCATTTTTAATCAAAATGATTATTCAATAACTTTGACAATTTCATAAAGATTAAGTTGATCTGATTTTTGAATAATTCAAGAGCAATAAATTTTTAAGATAAATCAAAATTGAACTATTTAGGTAAATTAAAAATTTACCCTATGAATCCAAGAATACTACGCAACATTTCAATACTTATAACCAGTCACCTGTTTTCTTGGACGGAAAACGAATGCCAAGGTATGGTTCATTCTCATGCAAAATCAAAAGAAAACGATTGGAATGATTTAGCCTTTTATTCCAAATATGAAAATGTAGAAAATTCAGAGCTAATTGATCATTCACTAAATAGTTTAATTCAATTTGACAGGCTTATAGTCAAAGATATAGCTAATAATTTCATTGAGAAATTTGCTATATGTGTTCTAGATCTAGACTCAGAAGTATATAAATCTCCATTCGATGGTCTTGAAAATCAATTTTTCGACTTAGAAGCTCTCCTAGAAAAGATTCCTAACGAAGACAGCTTTGTCTTTATGAATTTAAGAGCTAAGCTAGAATTGTTACTGGATCTTATTAATGGGTTTCTTAAAAAAACACAACGAAAGTATTATGATACTAGAAATTTAAGGCCTAAGTCAAATGACTTCTTCAAACTTCTATTTTCTTATATCATTAAAAAAAGAACCTATCAAATACATCTTGACTCAGATCATTGTCAAGCAAGAGAGGCTTTGAAGAAACAAATCATTGGAAGTAAGCTGAATACCAAACCTGATGCAGCTGTTTATGGCGATAAAGTTCTCGAGCAAATAAATCGGTTGATAGATAGAGCTCAGGACCTAACTTTTGGCCAATTTATTGAATTTCTTTGTGAAATGAAAGCTGATAACTTTATTTCTCCAAACCATGATGGAAGTCTATCAGATGTAATTTCTATTCTTCGATGTTATGCCTATATTATAATAGATTTTTGTAACCTGTATTTATTAAAGTCTAAAGAAAATGTATTGAACGGAAACCTTAATCAATTGCAATCATACATTTCGATTATAACGGGGTTTTCTCTAAAGTGTATTTCAAATTATAGATCTGAAGTGTATGAGATAGCTTTTGGGCGCTGTTTGACTCCATTGAACCTAAGGGTTTTTCTCGAAATAAAATCCAAAGCCCCTATCATTAGCAACTTAAATATTTTCGATTTTGATCACAAAAATTTTCAATTTTTTTTTCTTTTACAGCACGTTAAAGGTTTAAGACAGATTTTCAAAATAATTAAAGCTAAACGTATTGATTTGATTCAAAAAGAGAAAGAAATTGAAGAACTACGAATTTCTTTAAAAAAAAATATGAAGGCAATTGAAAGTATTAATATTGTAAAATTAATTAATAATCCTATCTCGAAATTTTGCTATGAAATTTTAGAAACGCAAGATGAATCTAAATTGAGAATGAATTCGCTTAAAGACTTCTGCAATAACAGCCAAATTGAAGATATTTTTAAATTTAAAATGATTTGTATGTACAGTCAAATTTTCATAAATTTAGCAAGCGAAGAACTCGATGATTCAGGTCAATTTTATAAGGTTTCTTCTGATATTATGGAACCTCCAAATGATTTTTATTTTGATATCAGAACTTCTTTGGAAGACAGAAAGACAGCATGTAGTTCATCTGATCTAAGCATTTCCCCCCAACAGAATCTCGAAATTACAAAGGAAAAATTCATTTCTGATTTAGACGCCTTTGGGATTTCGTATGATAAATCATTTCCATGTGAAGTAATGCCATCTAAATTGTCAAAATATGAAAATCAGGAGTTGAATATCCAGCAAAAAAGCCATCTAGATCCCGTGTCGAATTCAGGAAATCATGCAGCAAATATGAATTTTGGACCATCGAAATTCACTGATAAAAAAAAAGAACTGTCTGTTATAAAAGAGCAGGATTTTTCCTCAAATTCGACTGAAAATCAAGATCAAAAAATGATTGAAAACCTGAAGGGTTTGACCCATTCATCTAAAAGCTACACTTCCATAACTCTTAATGACAATGAGGGAGAAGATGATATGAATGAAGCGGTGCGTAAGCACTTCAGCATCGAACTTAGTGAACTTCTTGATACAATTGATTTAACCAAGGTTGAACCAACTAATATTTTTGGAAAATAATATTAATATGCCGATAAAGGATCATATTTATGAACAATGCAACCTTAAACAGTCTTTAAAAGGACAACAGAAAAAGAGATCTGACAAGAACTTACTGGAGAATAACAATTTAAACCCAAAATGCAACATTGATGAGCCATCTAAATCTCTGAAACCTGAGAAGAAAGATTCCAAGGAAAATCCACTGACTGAATTGAACAATGAGGAAGATAATGAGTTATTAAACTCCTCGCAAATGGCTCGACTTAGTAATGAATCCCAATTTTCTTGTGAATCAGATGACAAAAATAGGAGGGATGCTAGCTGTTTTGACTCTGAGGTATTCTTTTTGTCAGACAAGTTTAATTTCTTTCTGGATTTGGAGGGGTCGCACTGTGAAAACAACAATCAAGAATATTTACCACAATCTGATGGTTATCTTGAGCTTCCAGATCATGTTAAGGTCTTTATGTCGAATAATCCCTTTCAATTAATTTCCGAGTCAAATTCAGAAAGCATGTGAACAAGAAAGAAATTGGCTGTTAATACCTTTGAATCCAAGTGCGTATTTCTGAAAAATTGACATTTAATTGAATTACCAAATAATTTGTCTAACATTCATAACCTGCACGCCGCTAGTCACAAGGACTTAAAATTTTCAGATATCGGAATGATTCAATATTTCATTTTGACATATTTTGGATGATTTTATTAAATAAATGCCTTAAAATATGATTTCTCGATAAATCAGAATTATTAATCAATCTAGCCTGTTACTTTTGTATACCATTGAATACCATCTAGATACCCTCAGTTTTGTTCTCTGTGTTGGATGTTCGCATTGAAAATTATGTTTTTAAATGATTTACTTCAGGCAATTGATCAATAAGTATATCTTCTAAAGAAGTATATATTTAAAATATCTTGGCCAGGTATAATATCGAATATATGTATAAATTTATGGCTTCAGATCAAGCATTTATCAACAAAGTGATTGCTTTTAACCTCGCTTGGATTTCAGCAGACAAATGATTCATTTGCTGTCAATATATTAAAATAATCTACTATCACATTTTAATAATTTTGATTGAAAAAGGCAAATTTTTATTAAATTTTAAGCTGCCAAACGAATGATCGAGGAATTTTATTGTCAAAGGGGTTGCTAAAAAACACGAAATGTATCACTATAAATTCGGGGCTAAACTTTATCATACCTTGGCGAACTTTTATAACTAGAAGAATTATAGGTATTTGATATACCAACCGGCATCGCTTCATTCCATTTAACAAATTGACACTTTCTCAACTATTTGGAATTCGGTAACCAAATGCACATTACACAGACCACTATTTTACGTAAATACTCGAGCTTTACACTCCTACCTCTTAAATTGTAACTGCAGACTTTTGCTGATTTCCTTATTCTATGGAAAAATAAAAATTTTTAAGTGTTTAGAAAGATTAGGCTAGATTTTATTGAGAATTCTAAAATTCATGAATGCTTACTAAAGTGAAAGAATTTATTTAATGGGTAAATCCAATAATTATCAATTATTCTTTAATTGATTCCGTGTCGGTTCTCTTATCTCCACCTGATGATCTAAGCACTAACTGTTCAAGACTCACATGGTTGTTCGCCTCTTCAATACTTCGTCGTCTTTCAAATGAAATAGACTCGAGAGTGTCTCTTGAGTACAATAGACTGGATGTACGCTTCGACTTTAGGCTCAATTCCTATCTCTTTACTATACTTGTTGTGGTATTTCGTTACCAGCCCTTCCCAAGTCATTACGTATGGAATTATGTTCACTTTGCACTTGTAAATCAATGATAACTCATTTGCTATTAAATCATATTTTCTAGTTTTTTCATTTTCAACTTGAGTTAATAGATCAAGATTGGTGATTCCAACCTCGATCAGAGTTATTTCATTTTTCTTTTTATCATGTAAGAAGATATCTGGTCTATCATGTTGTATTTTAATGTCAGTCTTAATTCTTGTATCCACTCGAATTTCGACATTTTCATTTGCTAAAACTTCTTAAACGGAATGAGATTTCAATTTTCTTGTCTTCTTAATTCCTAATCTTCTACACAGTGATAAATGTATGCATCTTAATACTTCATTATGCCGTCTCATGTAATCATGACCAAGCATACGATCGCATTTAGTAACAAGATGATCTACTGTCTTTGGCATAGAGCTTGCAATGTGTGCACTTGACATTTTCTCCTAAGAATATATTTCTATCCTGAAGGAAGCAATAAGCTCCTTCATCTCTTGGTTTCATATTTCCTTTGGTAAGCCATACTGAAGAGTCTTTAATGGAGGCAAGTTCATGATCACAGATCCTAAACAACCTTTCATGAATGCTTACTATACTACAAATTTTTATAAATATGATTTCCTTTTTTGCTTTAGATTATAGTTCCGAACAAATTCGGTAAATTATTTTACATAGCTCAAAATAATTCATTCAAGGCTTTCTAATAATTTGGTGTCGGGTCAAGGAAATATTAATGCCATTCATGGACCAATTCTTTCGCATATAATTGCTATGGTTTGGTATTCGGGCTAATTTTAAGAAAATAAAGATATTTTGGAATTCCGGATCTTGGAAAATGATAAAATAAATGAACCGGAACCAACAAATTTTAATATTTATGTGGTTTTGCTAACAAATTAGCAATAAAAAGTATTTAAGCGATTTTCTCGGAAATCCCCATGAAACTCTTTCTAATTCTTCAACTTGCATTCAGAGGAATCATCTGTATCAGTAATTCAAAAGATAAAGAATTTGATTTCGAAAAGCAGCTTCAAGTAGTTGAATTCTCACCCGAACTCAGCCTAGCAGTTCTAACGCCGGATAGCTATCATAAAATTCTTCTTTCTTTGAATTATTGTAATATTGATAATGTATTAGTTGCAGGATGGAAAGGAAAAAACGAACGATCAATGATATTCAAGAATGGAGATGTGATTCCTGTCAAGTATGACTTTAATCCTGAGTATTCTCTTTACTTGGATGAACAACAAGATCCTTTGTCCTCTGTTTTCATTGTTGAAAATAAAGGGATTCCTGAATCTAGAAAATGCTACCATCTTGACTTAAATAAGGCTATTGAGGATGGATTCGAGGGTATAAAGAAATTACAGGTCCAAAGGAATTCGAATGGAAAAGAAACAATTATTGGATCATTTACTTCTAAACACCAATCCAAGAATAAAAAGATATCGACAGACTCAACCCCTTTAGAAAATCCATCTTCACTATCTGTTCGCAAACATTCATATCCAGATTGCAAGAAAATACTCGGCTCTTCTACAGACCATCTATCAGGATCATCAAAATCCAAGAAAATATTATTTCAAAAGGTTCAAAATTCTAAGCAAGAAGATCATTTGTCTTTCAATAAGACCAAGTCAATAACGAAAAATAAAAAAATCAGGTTTAATAAGGATGAGCATAGCAAATATAGGGCCGAATTAACTGAAATCACCAGTGAGATTAAAATATCTAACTCAGATTCAGATTTCATTGTCTTCGGAATAGATATTCTCAATCAACCAAAGTTTCTTTATAAAGTAATAAGTTTAGCTCGAAATAAGATGGCATCTGTCATATCACTTTACGTATCAAAAGATTCTAAAATCTACGTTAGCACTGGCCTAGAAATATATGAAGTTGACTGCAGTGACGACAGTATCAGCTTTGATTTACTTCCATTGTCCATTCAAGAATTCTCTAAGCTTGGTCTCTACAGAGTCGAATTCCTCGAAGTTGATTAAATATCCTCAAACATATTAATATTTCATTAAGTTCTTTGTATCATTTTATTTATTTAGTTCTCGCCAAATTATTGAAAAATAAACGAATTAAAGCGTTGTGAGTTTGTTTCTGCTGATTGAAATTGCTTACATTGATTTCTAAACAATTTTATATGTTAATACTATTACAATCAGAAACACTCTAGATTATTTAAACTCTTTAGTCCCATTCTTTACATTCTAAACAGCAATGATCAAATGATATCTTTTCAAAAGATTTCACGCTTATCCTTTTTCAATCGCCTTCTAATTCAATTTGTCTGATTTGATGTAAAACCTCAACCACTTTGAATTGAATTCATCGGGTTAAATTTCTAATAATGATAAATGCTCAATTACCTAGACAGAAACCCACATTGTTTAGGCCTTATTGTTGTTTCGATCCACCAAAGATGGTTCATTCAATCTTAGAAATCATCTTATTTCTTTTTTAATATTTCAATTAATAACTGTCAACAGCCTTTGGGTATATATTTGGAAGTAGGTTTGAATCTTTACTCCCCAAATATAATCATGACGAGTTAGATGACTACAATATAAACATTTATTAAATACTTTTCTAATCAATAATATTTGAGAGGATTAATACAGGCTAAGTACCCCAATTATAATGGATATTCAAAAAGAATTAACCACTATAACAAAATATAAAGATCTCTCATAAATATCCTATATACAGAAATCATATTGTTTATAAAATATCAATCGTACCAATTTTAAGGATGAGATGATTACTAAATTGTTCTTTACATATTAATCAATATCTGAATCTGGGCTCATACGATTATTATATCTCGCTTACTCAAGACGGAGGGGCATTGCACTATTTGATTTGAATCCGATCTTCGACTGCATCGTACAACATAGTAGTCACTATAGTCTAAGGCCACCCTTCACCAAAGATATTTTTGGGCAGTTATTTCATAATTCAGTATACTCTAGACTATTAAAGCAATTTTATGAATATTATAAAATCATTTGATTCAATCGGAATCCTGAAGACCTTCCTCATTGTTGAATTAGCAAGGTTTAATTTTTCTAAAAAAAATTGATTTATTTTAAATACAATGATATGACTAATATGAGACTTCCGTGAAAATCTCAGTATTGTCAAAAGGGTTGAAAAATCACCGATGATTCGGCATGGAGATAGTTTGGCACAGACAAAATCGACAAAACACCAAAGAGATCAATCTAAATTAGATCAAAGCTCTAAAATATCCTAGCAGCCTTCGATATCTAGTTAAAATATATGCTTTATACTTAAAGTGGTAAAGTTTCAATCATACTTACAAGTACCATAGCTGGCTAGCATTTCAAAGGCATACCACATACACAAAAACTACGTGTCATAAATACTCTATCAAGGATATCACACCAATATTATCTTAATAGTAAGAGGCAAATTTGAATTACAAATGACTCATCATAACAAGAAGGGGTGGAGATGAAAGATGATTAAAAAGCTAGGTAATAACCTGACAAACCATTATATGTGATACAAGTTTGTTCCTAACGTTCAAAGGTTTGAAAGTGGATAAAACTTCCTCTTAAAAGGTAAAGATACTTCTAGTCGCTTCGTTTTTTGGTAGTCTGCTGTCTGCATTACTTGATTTGATGATTAAAATTTTCAGGAAGTTAGTAAAGAGATATTAATACTCTTAATATAAAACCTCTAACTTTTTGGTTACAAAGCGCATACTATAGCCCAAAATGTATGAAGGTGATTGCCATTCTTTCTGTAATTTAGTGTCATTTCAGGCACATAATATTCACAGTTAAATTAATAAGTATTATCGGACTGAGAGATTCAGTTTAGAGAAGCTCTCAATTATCCAACATTACTTGTCAAATGCTTGATTCTTTTTGAATTTCTAAAACAGTTTGATTCTTCAGCCAATCATAATTTAAAAATGAGTCATCAATAAATTTAATATCGACAAATATTTTAATATAAAAAGCTTTTGAGTCCTTTTTCTCTTTACTAATTCAAATTTTAAATACATCTTTTGGTGTCATTTAAACAGCTTACCTTACTTAATGACATAGCATCTGTAATAAAAGCCATTTAATTAAATACATTTCTATTACAATTATAATAATACTTTCAATTAAGGTAATAATCCCACTTTGGCTTAATATAAATTCACACACCTTGATGAACTCATTGTGCTAGTTATAGAATCATCCCTGAGATGATTAACTTTCCACTATTTCACCCCATGCAGAATATTCATGCTTACTCCGACTTTACACTAGACATTTTAAAGGCCATGTTTAATTCACCAGTAGTTCTTATTTATGATAGCAAACCCGCCCTTGATGGATATTTTAAAAGCATGATTGATCTTAATTCATTTAGAATGCTTTGCTACCAAAATCTGATACAAAACAGTTTAAAAGATTCAACCGTTTTTTATTTGCAAAAAATTTCTGAAGACATTTTGCATTTAATAGGGAAGTTAGACCAAACCAACATCCATTTCTTTACAGATGAAACCAATCTGAGGACGATAGAGAACAAAATTTTATCACACAGGGTCGAGATTGTTTATTTCCCCATCAAAAAGGGGATCAAGCACTTGAATGCATTTTTAGATCACTATCACGAATTCGAGATTTTCAAAATTAATTTTGCCAAGAAATTTACAAATTTTGCTGTTTTCAGCAAAAATCCATTGATTTTCCAGAAATTAAATTTGCCAAATGCAGAGAATATTGATAAAAATGAAAGGTACAAGTATATCTGCCTGCTTTTCGATGTCAACTACACCCTGTGCAACTTCTCAAAGTACGTTTGTTTCTTTGGAAGCGCAGAAAAATCCAATTTCAGCAATTCAGAGATAATGGGGGCGTTTAATATCTTTTCAGGTAGAAATGAATTGCTTACTTATGAATATTTCTGTTATTGCCTGAAGAACGAAACAAAGCTTAGCTCAGTATTGAGATGGATCAACATCAAACGAGAGTCTCTAGACCTGAACAAGTTGACCGAGGTCAGAATAGGAGCAGCAAGTTTTCCTGTCGGATTTTCCAGGTTCGTCTTTGAGTATATTTTACGGGAATTAAAAGTGCAGCTAGAAAAATGCCTGCTGTTTATAAAAGTCATTAGAGGAACATTTCAGAATCTGTGTTCAGGTTTCTCAGGGAAGGAATTCAAAACAATTCTAAGCATTCCAGTTTTATTTGATTTTGAAATCGAAAGTGAAATATTTTTAACAAAAAAAGAAGCCACAAATGAAGCGTGCTACAAATTTATTTTAAGGTTGTTTGAGATTGAAGTATTGGACGAGCATCTTCAAATCAATCTTAAAACTCTGATAAATCAGAATTCAGTCAAGAATCTGTTTATCAGGGCTTATAATACATTGGACCTGGAATATATTCTGAATAAATTTAATGAAGCAGCTGACATTCCACAGAAGCAGTACAGGAACATCCTTGAAAAGGACAAGAAGGTGTTTATATCGTCGAGCAAGGAGGATACAAACAGCAATTTTAAGAAGAGCAACATTATCGACCTTGCATTAATAAAGAATGAAGAAAATATTAACACGCCAGATTCTGAGAGTCTGGATTTGTCCAATTATTCCTCCCCGAATTTCAAGCTATATTTTCATCCAATGACTGACAAAGAGAAGCTGGAAAAATATTACAGGAAAATTCCTGCCTCGTTTTCGTCTTCTTCAGAAACCATGGCATTGTACACTTTTAACAACAGCCAGACAGGTATTTTGTGTGTGGAGTCTCTTAGCGTATCCTCAAGGGTCAGGGATAATTACATCAATTTTGAAGGTATCCGTACCTTTTCGAAGAGGGAAATCAAGCTCATAAAGTTCTACCAAGTCATCTTCTTCAAGCATTCTACAGAGATATACAATCTGGCTGAACAGGCTTTTAAGCTGAATTACTTTGTCGTTCCTTTGAACAATAATTTTATTGATTTTTCAACCTTGGAAAATATTTTTGATAATTTTCTGACTAACTCTGTATTAAATTTTCCAAGCAAGGAGTATTTGATTTGGAATCCATTTTCTCGGGATTTTATGCTTTACCATTCAAATTTCAATCAAAATATGGAAGACACAATTGAAAATATCACATTTTTGGATTTCTTTCAGAACAAATACAAAATCGAGTTTGAAAATAAAACTGGAAAAGGTATGTTCCGTGGATTGCTAGCAGAACAAATTATAAGCTCAACCAGGAAGAACTACAAGGCTTCTATAGAAGGGAATAGTAAGACTGCCATCAAAAAGGAAGATTTGGCTTCAACACTCAAAAACGTCTCACTGTTGAAAATACCTGAGAGAAATGCTGGGGTTGAACATCATAAAAAGGTTTATTCGCAGAAATGTAGCAAGGTGAATCCTGATACCTTCATAATTTCCCCTTCAGAATCATGCTTCGTTACTTGCTTAAAGGCTAGCATTTTAGACGAAATTCACATTTTCAAAAGAAACTTCTATGACCTCGAATGTGCCTTCATAGCTTGGGATCTTATCAAAGCTTTTGACCTGAAGACTTCTGTTTCAATCATTGTGGAGAGTTTGACACAGTCATGTGAGAATGTTTCATTCAATTACGAGAGACTTGAGTTTTTAGGGGATTGTTTCTTGAAATTTTTCGTTACCAATCATTTGTTCCTGAGTGGTATCCCGATGTCGCAAATCGTAAGCCAAAAAGATTTAATAATTTCAAACGATAATTTATTTAAAGGATGTATTAATTCAGGTCTTTTCAGGTTCATAAATATTTCACTCTTTCATCCTAAAATGGTTCAGGCACCCTTTCTTCAGAATATGGATGACATAATCGAATATTTCAATGCTTCTTGTATTTTTAAATCAGATAATCTTAATTTCAATGCCTCAAAGTCATTTTCTAACTCCGGGACTGCAAAAAAATTGTATTCGGATGTTGTCGAAGCGTTGATCGGGTCTATATATCTTGAAGCGGGAATTCAGGATGCAATTGGCTTCCTTTACAGAATCGAACTTTTACCGAAGAATACAAATTATACCTTCAAGCCATTTACCTACGAAGGAATTTTGGAAATTGAGAACATCAGGAAAATTCAGGAGACAATTGAATATGAATTTATTAATAAAGGGAATCTTGAAAGGGCTTTTGTGCACCCTTCTTTTCCGGTGCCCTGGACTTCTGACCATTTTCAGTATCTTGAACTTCTTGGTGATTGTGCCTTGGATCTTTTTATTTCCTCTAAACTATTCCTCTTGGATGTCCCTACACCTCTCCATTTGCATTGTTCTAAGGTTTCCTATGTAAATAACAACTCTCTGAAGGAGATTTTGAAGAACTCAGGATTATATTGTTGTGCTAAGCATAGAATAAATGGGAATTCCAAAGCATTCCCGGATTTGCTAGAGGCGCTTTTAGGCGCCATATTAGTTGATCTTAATTTTGAGTTTAAAGCATTTGAAGCAGTTTTGAATAGGAAATTATTGTACTTATTCGAGCAATACAAAGATTTACATAATAATGCAATTGAAAAGTTGGTTCTATAACTGTTATTATTTATTCAATAAATTTTAATGTACGATTTTTAATTTCATTTAAAAAAAAAAGCAATTTAGACCCCAAGGAACAAAAAAATTGAGGCTTAGAAAGCCTCAGTCATCTTTACGTGATTGTCTGGATAAGTAACATCAACTTACATTCTTTGTGTAAGCAAGAAAAAAATGAAGCAACTAGAAGCGCCGGTGTCTCTACAAGAGAAAATTTTAACCTCCTGTTAGGATCCTGAATCCACTCTTTTGAGCTTCGGACAAGCCCTTTTTGTCCAAACTGCTTCCGCATGTTCTTGGTCGGCCACCTCCCCATTTTTCGGGTTTTTATTTTTATGGAGAGGCTGTGATGTTCTGGCAATTGAATATGTTTAATTTATCTTTTTAGTTGCTATCTTAAATTTTTATTTAATATCAAACTGTTACTTAAAAAAAAACGAAGCAACTAGAAGCGCCTGTGCCTCTATAGGAGGAAATTTTAAACCTCCTACTGAGGTCCTGGACACTTGGAACAAATCCTAAGTCCACTCTTTCGAGCTTCGGACAAGCCCTTTTTTATCCATGCCGCATACACGCCACCGGCCCACCTCCCCTTTTTTCGGGATTTTTATTTTTATGAGGAGACTGTGACGTTTTGATATAAACTGTTATTAGTTTCACACACATGAGTGTATTACTTATCCGGGCAATCACGAAAAGGCTACAGTCATCCGTCTCACGACAGATTCTACCCTGAAAATTGTTACTTAATTTAAAGAATTTTCTTTTTTTTGAAAAGTTCAATTCTGGACGAAAGGAAAATTTTAAAAGAATCTTTGAATCAAAATTCTCAGGAAAGGCGTTTAAAGCTTCGTTTTGTATCATACTAAGATTATTTAACTCGTTAACTTCTTCTAGTAAGTACAGAAACTCTGTATGACCAACTTTTAAGAACGAAAAAGAAGGAATATCAGATAAATAGACAGAGAGGTTGCGAAATATGGTTGCACCTTGTCTTGGCGTGTGAACGAAACGACATCCCTATAAGACTTTACCAACCTGAATGGTAAGGTCTGCAAGAAATTTACAGTGTTTTAATCTATCGATTTAAATCAACTTACATTCTAAATCAAATTAATATCCTGTAAAAATATAATTTTTTGTATATTGAAGACTCAGAATGAATTTAATAAATGAATTAAACAGTACATGTTAGGTCTTCAGCTTTAGAATGAATTGTTTCTTGTGTATCAGGGATATGATTTTGTGTGACCTTGGATCCTTGAATTAAGGATGGTGAATTGATTTGTAAAAAGAGGTTTATTACCATTCGTTAAGAAGATCGATGACTTCAATTTTAGAGTTCTTTAGAATATTTTAGACGTCTTTTAATACATTCGGAAACAGAATTTAAATACATAAAAGACTGTAAATTGAAAGGAGATCACTTACATATTAAAGTAGTTAAATCAGTAGTCAAATACATATCAAGAAAGGAATTCAATAAATATTATGGATTAAGAGTACATTCCATTCGGAATAATATTACCAGATATATAAGATACTGCAGGTATATAAGCTGTAGACATTATAAGCCACCGCAGTTAAAAAGAACTAAATAAATTATAGAACTATAACCGTGTACGAAGTTAAATATTATTTATTACTTGGGCTCTCTAAAAAAGTTTTCAACATATTCCGCTTCCACCAAGGATAGCTTTGCTGGCAAGATCAAAGAATGTAACGGGGCTCCAAAGTTTATTGTCATTAATTTCTCTGGCGTGTCATATTTTACTAATTCTTGGTCCGTAGCAAACCTGCAAACTGCAAATATTTTATAATCGGGATTAAGTAATCCAAACTTTACTTCATTTTCGGCATACAATATCTGCTCTATGGCTTCGTTGACCGTCATAAATCTGTTCTCGTCTGTCTTTATGTCTAATAAGCAAAGTGTGTGTAATCCGCTTTGATAATTTGCGCAAATATTATTGTAAAAAGAAACAGGCTTACATTTTTCATCAAAATACGGAATAGATATTGTTCTACCGAATCCATAAGAATAGAGGCCATAGCATCCTTTCACGTTCATTATCGAAGTATTATGTATTATCTTGGCTTCAACATGCTTTTCGAGTGCTCTCCAATAAAGATCTGTATGGGTAGTAGCAAAGAATGGAGTACCAGCAACCAAAAATGCCACTGTTTTCGATTTGGCATTCTCAACAATTTCGTTAGTCTCCTCGACCATCCTCCTATCAGCCAGGATAATCTTCTTACAAATTAAAATCTCAATTTCCCTGAAATCTGCATTTTGAATGCAGGTATAGCACTCTTGATATATCAAGTCCGCACTCTTAAGTATTTCTAAGCTTCTCAAAGAAATATCTTTGCAATCATTGAGTCCAGTTCCTATTATATAGAGCATTGAGGTGAAAAATTTTCAAAGAATTTCAAAAGTGCTTCTGAATTGTAAAAAAACTACAATATCCACGAAGATTCCAAACTAGAGCAAGAAAATCACATTCATACGCTCGTTATAGATGGTGAAAAAACTTGGATTTGAAGTTAAGAGTTTGATTTGCTTTTTCTTAACACATTTGAAATTTTGACTAAAAAAAAGAAGGAAGACAGACAGCAGTCTCCAGTTGCTTGTAAAACAGTCTACAGTTAGAAGGTAAAGGTGTAAGACTTTGATTTGAAGATCGGCAAAATATAGTGGTCGTATATATCTGTGGTGAGGATATGTGTTTGATTTGAAAATGGTGGATAATTATAAAAATTGATTTTATATTTGTAATAACATGAAGTCAATTAAAGCGTGTATATTTTCTCGATCTTGTCTTAGATAAGTTTTCTCTAGCCACAATTCATTGATTTCTTAAGGTTCCGTATTGGATCGAAGTTTCTATCTTTCATTATATTGCTACAGGAATCTATTGAAAATTGATTGGTTTTTGACTTCATATTGAAAACAATAGCTCAAAAGTATTAATATTGGCTTCAGATTTTATTTGATCGATCATCTTCTTAAAGGTAGGTTCTAGTCTTTTTTATTTATTTGAAAGACTTATAGATTTTTAATTAATGGCTTCTAATTTTATTTTCGGTTTTTTTAAATTTATTATCCCCTATGATTTGCCAATTGCATTTGAGATATTTGGGAATATGAACAGTGTCTGCTCTTTACTAGATAACATCAAACTAGGTCTGTGATGTAAATTACCTGGACACTGTCTCACGGTATACTTTATAGTGCAGAAATCTAGGTTCTCAACTTAAAATCTGATTAGATCTTGGTTAACTCTTTAAAAATATTCATACATTTAATAAATAACGAAGATTAAATTGTCTGTAACACAATTCTGGTTCAATACTTAGAAAGTAGAGGTGTATCACGCGTGCTCGAGTATTTTCAACAGATAATCGTCCTTTTCTAGTAGTCAATTCAAATGCTTATTGATATATGAGAATGAAATCACAACATTTTCGGTATAAAACATATAATTTCTCATAGATATCTAATATTACTAGGGTATGATAGGGCTGAAGGGTTTGGTGTGACTTTTCTGGGTAGAATCTGTCGTAAGACGGATGACTGTAGCCTTTTCGTGGTTGCCCAGATAAGTAACATACTTATGTGTGAAACTAATAACAGTTTATATCAGAACGTCACAGCCAGCAAACTCATAAAAAGAAAACCCCGAAAAAGCGGATGATGATCGCGAGGTCAATATGCTTAAAAAAGAGGCTTGCCCGAAGCTCGAAAGAGTGGGCTTAGGATTTGTTCTAAGTGCCCAGTACCTCAGTAGGAGGGTTAAAATTTCCTCCTATAGAGGCACAGGCGCTTCTAGTTGTTTCGTTTTTTTTCAATGATTGCAACCCTTATTAAAATAGAATTTCCCCTCAAATAAGTGCATGTCACCTAGAGAACGACTCTTGTCCTTATATTCGATCTCTGATAATCATATGTCATTAGTTATGTCTTAAAGTTAAAAAATATATTATATCATGTAATTTGAATGTTCCAAAATCTATGTAACGAAGGAAAAAATGGACAAATATAGATTTTCAGTCTACAAATATTTTCTTAAGTTTCTCTTTATCAGATCTCCCACTTATTGATCCATCATTCAGTGAAACTCTTCTTTGAAATTTTGCATTTAAATTTATTAAAAAACCATAAAAAATTGGGTTTAATTTCTAGTCGTACATCTTTATTTAATCTACCTGAAACTAATTTATTTGATCGACTATTATTAAATCAATTCTATAAGACATTCATAATCGATATCTCGTTAATTTAGGCTATTAAAAATTTTAATTTTTGTTGTAAATTAGAATTTAATTAATTTAAGCCATTTGGATTGACAAACTATTACTATCTGCTGGATGAGGACACATTTTCTTAACGGATCCATCAACAGCTCTAATTGAAATGCATTGTCCACCTTGCATCAATAATCGATGTGGGTTGAGCTTTGGGTTGATACCAGAAGGTAAAACATGGTTCAACAATTGTGGAGGCCCAGATACTACAATATTATCAGGCGTCTTGAGCTGGAATACATATTGTGTATGTATTGGATTGGGCTTGTTATCGATTGGCTGCGAAATGGAGCAATCTTGTTGATTACAATTTGAAGTCTTCGGGGAATTAGAGCTCATGAGATTGAATTCTTGCTGCCATTGGCTTTGTTTTACTGAACTAGAATCTTGATTATTTGAGTCATTCCGAACCATACTATCCTCTCTTTTATTAGGCGCTGTGGATAAATCCTGTGACATCAAAGTATTTAAATCAAAAATATTGGTTGATTTATGAATGGTGGCTAAAGCTTCAAAATAGATTTTCAAAACATCAGTTGCTGAAACACCTTCAAAATACTCTTTTAGTCTCATAATTTTAGAATTTTTCTCTAAATGAATTAGCTCTTGTTGAGGATTTAGATTACTTCTCTGTTCACCATATATTCTTATGACTTCATTCAAAGTTTCTTGATCAGTTCTTTTAATAGCCTTTTGAGTGGCATCTTCAGAAATTCCCAATCTTTTTGCCGTCTTCTTCGATTGTTTAAGCATTTCATTTGAAAGTTTTGTTGATAGATCTGTACCGGACAATTGTTTATAACTAGAGTTGCCTCCGAAGCCCTTTTGGTCGGATGATTGGGCTGATCCCTGATTGTTTTGGCCAGCGCCTCTGGAACCGTCTGCCCTTTCTCTTTTATTTTCTTGAGTAGATTTTCTTGCCCAATCTTTGTCTTTGAATCCTCTTCTTGATCCGTTAAAACTTCCATGTTCATTGTCTTCATCATCTCCGCCAGTTATTTTTCTTGCCGAATCTTTGTTTTTTGATCTTCTTCCACGATCATCATCTTTTTCATCTCCACTAGTTATTTTTCTTGCCGAATCTTGGGTTCTCATCCTACTTCTTGGCCCATTTGCATCTTGATAATCACTTTCCTCATCCTTTCCACCCATCAACCCTGATTTTCTTGCAGAATCATTGTTTTTTGATCTTCTTTTGAGCCTGTTAATACTTCCATCATTAGTATCCTCATCTCTTCCAGCTTTACCTGATTTTCTTGCCAAATCTTTGTTTTTCAATCCTTTTCTTGACTCGTTAAAGCTTCCATGGGTGTTTTCCTCATCCTTTCCGCCAGTCTTACCAATTGTTTTTACAGAGTCCTTATTTGTTGACTTACTTCTCAACTCATTTTTACGTTGATAATCATCATCATCTTGCTCGTCCTTTTCATCGATTTGATCCTCAAGAATTTCCATATACGATTCAGGTTTGAATTTCTGATCACCTTTTTCAAATCTTTTGAGAAAGGAATTTCTTTTACTCTGAGAATTATTTCTATGTGATTTAATTCTCTTGAAAGCATCTGATAAGCTCAATTCCGACCTGATACCAAATGCAGGCTCGATCTCGGCTATCGCCTTATTCCCGAGGTTGTTAGATACCTTAACCTTGGTATTTTGCATACCATCTCTAACATTTTCAATTCTGTTAAATTCATTCTTTAAAAACTCAGGAACCTCATCTGATCCTTTTTGTTTACCTTGATAAACCTTCGGCCTTAATTCAGCACTGAATTTTTCCCACGCTTCACAGATGACACTACCTGATTCTATAGTGATTTTATTTGCGTGCTTGTAGTTGATACTTTCAAAGTCGTTGTATAATAAATTATTGTTTTTTTCATTACCTAAAACGGAAGGAAGATCAAATTTCATGTTTTTGATTTCTGATTCATAATAGATTGATGATTTGTTGGAATATTTGTGCCTTAAAGCTTTCACATCAATATTCTCTTGTTTCATTCTATCATAACCAGCTTGATCATAATACACCATACCCTTAGTGATTTGTATTTCTTTACAGCTTTCTGCCAGATTCAAAACACCCTCTGGTCCTTCAAGCAAAACCAATCCGCTATTAACTACTTTTGTAGTTACTTTGCCTCTGATTCTATCTCTGAGATTTTCAAGTTGAATCTTTATATTCTCATCAGATTCGGTTTCAGCCCTGGCATCTGGAATACGACTGAAAGGCAATTTAAGTTCAGTATTATCTGCCGGAATTTCCGTGATGTTGTCTGTTATGACCTTTACTACACCTAGCTCTTCATTATAGTTATAGTTCTTTTTAATTTGAGTCTCTTCTTTTTGCTTCTCACTCTCGAATAATTTCCTTTCAACCTCTTGGATCGTGCCACCAACGACATTTCTTCCACCGTGCGCCTTGGCCATATGGGCCGCATTCTCTGTATCATTTAAGGTCAGATTGTTTTTATTGGAAACTATCGAATGAAATATTTTTTCTCTATCCATTTTCAATTGCACCTTTTTGATTATTTCAGCCTTCAAGGCTTCCTTTTCTGCTTCTTCATTGGAGCCACCAAGTCTTTTCACATTTTGATAAGCTATTGACCTGGCTTTTTTAATGTCTTCCTTGTCTCTGACATCAGATAAATGATTTTCATAATCTTTAACTTCATTCTTTTCACTTCTTAATTGATTGAATTTTTCAAGGTCTTTCAAATATTGTTGATAGTTCAAAGGGTTCATCATTAAATCCTCGAAAATTTTCTTATTGTAAAAATCAATTTCCTGAATTTTATTATTTGATCTTTCAGCTTCACTTCTCTCAGAATTGTATTCTTTACTGAGCTTGTATAAATCTTTTAATGTTTTTGCCTTTTCAAAGTTTTTATTTTTGGCTTCAACTATAGAATGCTTGTATTTTATAGAATCGCCATCATCTGATTTTTTATTTTTGCGCATGTCATCATCTTTTATGGCTAATTCTATTTGTGATTTTCTGGTTTCATTGAAATTATTTTCCGCTATTTCTTGCTTTTTAATGGCGTTCATAGTGTTTTTCAGCTGTGCTTGCATTTCCATCAATTGCTGATCTTCCGGAGATATCGGAGTACTTTTGATTATTTTAAGATCATTTATCGCCATATTCCTTTCAATATTTTTCTGTGTCATTTTCATATTCATTGCTTCTGCATTCTTCGCCTTTATCATATTAATATCAGATTCAACCCTCGATATTTGTGATACAACCTTCTTCTCCAAATCACTTTTCATTTTGGCTTTCATCGCAATGTCATTCTCGTACTTCTTTACCATTATATTATTCAGAAATTCTTGTTTCGTTGAATCCAATCTCTTATTTTCCATTATAGCCTGACTAACAAGTGCATCTTTTTTGAATCCAGGTTCAACAGTTTTTTGAATTTGCACTAGCTTGTTTTGATTAGTCAGCTTTGCCTGTTCTATTTCATTGATCCTCTGATTGTTATTTCTTACCTCAAGCATTTTTGGCCCAACGGTTTTTTCAAGAATTACTGTTTGAACAGGTATGGGAATACCTTGCAGTGCCCTTACTTTCTCTTCAGCCAGAACATTTTTCATTATCAATTCATTGGTTACTTCCCTGGATAGCTGTTGCTCTGCTATAGAGGTGTTTTTGTTGTATGACTTCGTTTCATAAAACAATCTTACCATATCAACTATCTGTAGTGGAATCTTCGCTCCGAATTTAATTTCGAATGTATATAGCGCCTTTTGAAATGATTGATCAATATTAAATCCTATTTTAACAAATTTTTCGAATTCCCTGCTGAATTCAGATGCCAAAGATGCATAGTTTGCTGACTCTACTTGTGAAAATCCTTTTCCCTGAGAATACTTTTCAATTTCAGTTTTCAGTTTATTAATCCTTTCTTTTGCTATCTGCTCATTTACCTGCTCCTGAACTCTCTTAGCGTTCTCTTCAGCTATATCCGAATTAATTAATTTTATCGAGAATGCTTCTAGAGATTTATATGCTTCTGAATCGTAGAAATCCTTAACACTTTTGGCTATTTTCATCGTAAAACTTTTAGGTGCAATATTCATCGCCAAATCAAAAGCTACCTCAGACTTATTGCCCATACTTGTGAATTTTTCATAATCTGACGCAAAATTTCTTGCCATGAGTGAGATTTCTGATGAAGAATTAGAGTCTAAGCCAGTTTTATTAGCATAATCATAAATTTCGTTTTGTACCCTGGCTATCCTTTCTGCCAATTTTTCGCTTTTAGCCGTGACTATTATATTAATATCCTCTGCCTTCTTTTTATTGAGTGCATCCTTTTCCATTACTTCGGTTTTAATTTCAATCTCGATTTGCCTTTTAGCTAATGATTCATTAGAGTTGTATGCCTTCATCAGGTAAAAAGAGCTAATTAAATTAATAATAGATTTGGGGGCTTTTCTTTGAAGTTTTTGCTCAGCAAAAATGGAGGCTCTTTCCAAAGCTATTTGCGAGGATATCCCTTGTTGCACCAAAGACTCATACTTTTCGGCTATTTCTTTGGATATCGCAATGTTGAATCGCGAGGCTTCACCTTCGAATCCCTTTCTTACTGAATAGTCGAAAACTTCAATTTGAAGCTTTTGCATTCTGAAAGAAAACTTAGCCTTCTCGAATTCCATCCTGTTTTGATTTTCAATTTTCAGGTTCGTTATATCAATTTTTACCTTCTCAAGATTTGCTTCAGCAACAACCATTGCGTTCTTCTGTACATCAATTGCAATCTCCTTCTGGGCAAATGAAATAGGAGAAAGGAATGCCTTAGAAGCGTAATAGATCAAAATTAATCGCGTAATTTTTTGATTCACTTGGACTTTTAATTCAACATTGAATATTACCAAGGTTTTTTGGAATGCAATTTCAAGTCGAATGCCAGATGAAATAAAATACTCCATTTTAAATGCAAAATTCATTGAAAAAGTAGATGCTACAGTTGCGATTTCCTCTGACGATCCTGCAATTATCATATATTGATAAATCTCATATCCGAGTCTTCGAATTCTATAATCCTGAGTATCACTGCCAACTCCATTACCTGAAAGACCAGAATTATTCGGAGTCGAGTAAAGGGCGTTAACATTCGGATGAAGAGCCTTAATATGATTTGGACTAGGATAAGGGGCGCCGGGGCTATTTGGACTTTGATAGGATGATTTGATTCCATTTTGACCAGGGTGTGGGATGTTGAGTCCATTTTGACCAGGGTGTGGGACGTTGAGTCCATTTTGACCAGGGTGTGGGACGTTGAGTCCATTTTGACCAGGGTGTGGAACGTTGAGTCCATTTTGACCAGGGTGTGGGATGTTGGGTCTAATTTGACCAGGGTGTGGGATGTTGGGTCTAATTTGACCAGGATGTGGGATGTTGGGTCTAATTTGACCAGGATGTGGGACGTTAGGGCTAATTTGACCAGGGTGTGGGATGTTGGGTCTAATTTGACCAGGGTGTGGGATGTTGGGGCTATCTGGAATAGGAGATAAGGAACCACTTGGGATCTCTCCAAATTCAGTTGTATTATTGATCATTGTCGATGAAGTAGTATCATTTTCTTGCATTGATATCTCAAAGTCAGTTCTTTCATTCAATCTCGAAGTATAGGAATCTCTTGTTTCAGTATCATTGGTAGTAAATTGATCTTCTTCAAATGCGGCCTCGATATCAATTAAACCTGCATTGGCTTTAATAGTTCTTAATTCCTCTGAAGATAATCCGTCAAATTTATTGAGAAGCCTTACCGAGCCATCTCCTAAGGGATGAGGAACTAGATATCTCTGAATTTCCATTTCTTCGATTTCTCTCTCTCTCTGGCTTGCAATGCAGGACTAGTATTCTGATCATAATGAAGCTGGACATGATCTTCAGTAAGCATCCTTTGATACTCACCGAATGTAATAGCACGTCTAACATCATCATCTAAACCTCCACCAATCAAGAATTCTGCCTTGAAAATTCTAGCTTCGTCTTCAACTTCTTTAAATCTCGAATTTGCTCCTATTTCTGAATTTACAACTTCTTGTGCCACATTCCTACATTTGTCCATTATCGATAAGCACTCTAAAGCGAAAGGTGTGTCGATATCTGAAAGAACCCTTCTAAGACCATTTAGATCTCTACTTAAGTATTCTTTGGCCAATCTATAAATGATCTGTGATTCGGCAATTTCATCGAATGATAATGCTAATCTTATTTCATAATCGATACCTTCGTGGGAAAGAAATCTTCTTTTGAATTCAAATGCTTCTGATTCGATTTCTTGAAATGATTCCAATGCCCCTGATTTACCTGAAATTACATTTTCAGATACCTGTCTAGCCTTCTTAATCATCATTATAGCGTCTTTTCCAAAGCTAGAGCCTAGATTAGTCAATTTGATAATAAGACCATCAACATTTCTACTGAGAATATTTCCGGCCTTTCTCTCGATACTTGACTCATCAAAAAGGGAGCCGAACATTGGATTTGATTCTTTTTGATCCACCATATTGTAATTTAACTTTGCACCGAAGGAAAGAGGCTTTCCTAAATCCCTTAAAATTCTCCTATCATCTGATCTAGGGTCCATCTTTCCATCAATTGAGGTGTGAATTCTCAATTGTGATAGCTTGTCATGAGCTGACTTATCGCATGCCTTTTCTCTTCTAATTAAATCCTCAATCTGTGCTGATAGTTGGCTTAATTGATTGTTTTTTCGGCATCTTCTGTTCATTTTATCGTGTAAATTGCTAGATACAATTCCCTTGCTAAATAATTCATCACTTGCGTCACAATTACCTTTTACAGCCTCAATAACAAGATTCTTAATAATAATCCAATCCTGAATGTTAGGATTCTCGTTTCTTCTGTAATCATTCAATTCTTGTTTGGAAACCTTGACTAAAATATCCAGTTCCTGATCAGCTCCAAATGTGTTACCTGAATGGGGCAAGGGGGATACATGCAGATGGCTGATTTTAGAAGACGAACTCGGAGATCCGCCATTATTTGCAAGCACCAAATCCGCGTCGCTATTATTATCGGCTCTTAGATTTATAATTAAATTTGCTATGAATAATTTCCTAAATTGAAAATTTTTCATCATAAAATTAATTAAACAATATTTTTTATATAAATTTTAAAACAAATGACTCGTTTGATCAATGAATATGTTTGATGCTGCTACAAGTCAATCTGAGACATAAATTAATTGCTAGTAAAAGATATTGAAAGGATTCATTTTTACACTCTGTATTAAATTATCTTATCTAGATCATCTTAAAAGTAATGGATATTTGTCCTTGTAATAATTCGAATCATTTGTCTTATTTTTTACATTCTAAATATCAGATAATAGGTTTCAGTATACTGATTAGATATGAAAAATGGCATTGAATCCAAGAATTTTAACAAAATCGACTACTTTAACTTATAGGTACATTTTTAATATTGATGGTTATTTAATCAATTATTAACCTGCACTTTCATAAGTCGCTCAATAGTGTTTTCAAATCTACATTTTCATGGCAAACATATTATTTTACATTATGGACTTTTTGATTAAAACAATTAAAAATTTTATCCAAATCTATAATTATAATCCTGAAAGCGCCAAAGGTCCAGAAATCTCTGATACAATTTTATATGAATTTCTCTGATGTGATATTAACTCACTCTTCATTTGAGGATAAACTTGAATTTACAATATTTATTTAAATTATTTGCCTTTAATATTTTTATGGCGTATTTTAATTTATCAATTTAATTGGTTTGATTCTTCAATTGTTTATCTATTAAAAAAAATCGAAACAACTAGAAGCGCCTGTGCCTCTATAGGAGGAAATTTTAAATCTCCTACTGAGGTCCTGGACACTTAGAACAAATCCTAAGCCCACTCTTTCGAGCTTCGGGCAAGCCCTTTTTTATCCATGTCGCACACACATACACACACACACACACACACACACACGCATGCAATCATCCGGCCCCACCTCCCCTTTTTTCGGGTTTTTCTTTTTATAAGTCTGCTGTGACGTAACGTTCTGATATAAACTGTTATTAGTTTCACACACATGAGTGTATTACTTATCCGAGCAACCACGAAAAGGCTACAGTCATCCGTCTTACGACAGATTCTGCCCAGTTGTTTGTCTATTACCCTTCTCAATGTCCTTCAAACCCAAAGAAAAAACACATCCTGGAGAGTTATACCATGAATCCGAATTAATGGTTTCCAATAGTTCTAGAATCCCCTTGAATTATTTACTGTGCTGACTATGGTGTAAATTTCAATTCTATGCCATGATAATCGAAAATATCTAGTTTCTCTTCTTTATTAGCGAAGATGCTGATTTATCTGTTGCAGTTATTATAACTAAACACAACGTAGCCCTAGATAAAGAATGAAAGACCAACGAAGATAAGATTCTAAAATTTTTTAAATTAAATTTTAATCAGATCACAAAAAAGGTTTTTATTCCAAAAGTAGATAACGTAATTGGCACATCTATAATGGTGACATCAAAAATCACAGCAAGGCTATTTATGAAAAATACTGAATAAGAGGATTGTATGCCCCAAATTAACATTCAAACAGGGTATAAATCATACATCAAAGCTAAAATAAAACAGTGGATTGAATATGGTAATCTCTCTTATTGGATGATTTCTTATCGAATTCCACACGAAGATTCATCATTTTAAATTTTATGGACAATCGATCATTATGTCTAGTAATATCCATATTCTGGCCTTGATTATTTGAGACAAGGCAATATTTCAGGTTAAATTGAAAAGTTATCATTCTTTTCAAACCCTAACATTATATTTCATATTCTTGTTTGATCTCAGAATTTAGGAATTACGACTTGACTTTTGAATATTCTATGGTTTTTTTGTGAAATTTTCCTTGCGTTTTTAAGTGATCCCGTCAAAGGAACAAATCTTAATAAATTCACTTTTTTTAATTTATGTACTTTTGCAATCACCCAGACCCATTTTCTTGAAGTTACTTGGGTCTAGGATAGAGCCATGTCCAAGGACTTATCCTCTAGCCTTTCCTTACTAAAATAGTAGCTACTCATCAATATTGAAGAGTATTTCGCATTTTTTAGGAATAATAACTGGAGGTTCAAGATGACATTAAACCAGAGTAAGAAAGGAATGCATCTTCATATTGTCTTGCGGTACAATAAACACTTTATGGTGCTGAAAATCGGTGCTTCTATTAATAGATTGGCAATCTCTTTCTTAACTCCTTCTGAAAAATAAGGAAGACAGCAGGCCTCAGTTGTCTCTAAAACAAGTCTGTTGCCACTACTTAGAATGTAGAGGTGTAATGTTTACGATACATGGAAGTCTTGTGTGGCGTTTGGTTTCAAAATTCCGGGTGGTTTAAGAAAGTGCTTATATATGGACACGAAGCCATTCCACTTTGGGTATAAAACATATATGTATGTGGATCCTAGTTATTGAAGCCCGCCAGGGTATGATTGAGCTTAGCCTTGAATTTAGAGTGATCCGTTGAGTGTTTTTTCGATCTTTTCTTGGCCTGGGCCAAGTTTCTTCCATCCCTTGAGGGTGGAGTTTTTAGCAACCCCGTTTGACAATAAGGTTTTCACCGATCACACTAATTATAGCAATATAGTGATAGTGAAGGTGAATTACATTTTTTTACTGATTTTGTATAATTTTTAGTAATTTTAATATGAGATCGTTGACTTTAATAGGATTTCAATAATCAGAGTTTACTTGTAACTTCAAAAATATTTAGTAAATTGCGTTTTTTATTGGGGATGCTGCATTTTTAGCAAATAATTATAAAAATCTGCTTAAGGGATTCGAACTTTGAATTCGATAGATAGAAACACAATTTCGTTAAATTCGATTTGCATTTATTTAATTATCGAAGGGGAATATTTTAAATCTCTTCTTCATTTCAATCCTTTCGTCACTGAATGGATCTTCCACGGAGTATTTGGCTGGAATAACTGGCTCTGCTCCGGTTTCTGACAAAGTGTAAATTTTCATTCCATCAACTTTCTTGAAGTAAAACATAGCACACCATTAAAATAATTTTTAAAAATAAATTTTAACCGAAAAATATTTAATAATTTTTGAAAATATTTTTATAAAGCCAGTAAGAAATATTTATTGCAATGTAGACGTTCTGTATTGGCTAACATACTATTTGCAACTAAAACATTGAAGTTTTATGTCAAGAATTTAATCTGGAATGTCAAATAAGTTGTTTTCTCTTTAAAAGAATAAACCCAACCAGGAATTCCATTATGGAGGTCCAAACAGCAGTGCTAGTTTCTTTTTTCCAAATGGAAGAATGCTTTGATCAAATAAATATTTAAATCCTTTCACAATTTTCTTAGTTTGTAAAAGTTTTAAAATTTTCAATTTTAAAAAATGAAAAATTTTACCCCAGAGCCAGAAGCTTCTGCGAGGATTTAATCTTAGGAAGGTCTGAGACGAGACAATAGGGCGAAATGGTCTTTGATTAAAGTCATTTGCCACTTTAAAAGAAAAAAAGCATCTATTCTGACCATAAGGGATGATTTTCAGGTGCGTGTGAAAAGTGGCAGTCTCATTAAAAATAGTCGAATGCAGAAGGTGGCTTGTCGCCATAACATAATTCAGACTACTCTCTGGCTCTCTTTTTATTTAATTTGTTTTCGCTTTAAAAATTTTATGGTTATTTTTATTTAATTCAGCAAAGCAAAAAATTTTTATATTTAAATTTACCTGTCTACAATTTTTTTCTTCAGAATTGAATTAGGAGGAATTTAAAAGCAGCAGTAATCGAATTTTTTCCAGTTCTTTCCTTGGAAGAAAATATAATATTTTTTAGAAGCTCACTTTAGCTGATCATTAAAAGACTGTTAAGCAAGTTAGCCAGCCATAATTTATTTAAGACTATATTTACTCAAAATTATAATTAATCTTGAAATCAAATATTGATTCAACTGTTTGTATTAGGAAAGAGCACAATTAAACAAGATACGAAAATATTCCTGATGGATTTTTATAATTTTAATTAAAAACAGGTGATTTATTTGCAATATCTTGCTATAGTAAGTGATCGATGAAAACCTTGTTTTCGAACCGTTCGCTAAGAAATACGAAACATATCATTCTAAATTCAAGGATTAGTCCTAACATTCCCTGTTATGTTTGGATAAATAGAAGTACCAAGGAATTTATTTAATTGGGTAATATATTAATCATCAATTACTCTTTGATTGATTCCGTGTCAAGTCTCTTGTCTCCACCTGATGTTCTGAGCACTAACTGCTCAAGACTCACTTGGTTTTACGCTTCGACCTTAGCCTCAACCCCATCTCTTTACTATACTTGTTGTGGTATTTCGTTACCAGCCCTTCCCAGGTCATTATGTATGGAATTATATTCACTTTGCACTTGTAAATCAATGATAACTCGTTTGCTATTAAATCATATTTTCTATTTTTCTCATTTTCAACCTGGGTTAATAGGTCAAGATTGGTAATTCCAACCTCGATCAGAGTTATTTCATTTTTATTTTTATCATGTAAGAAGATATCTGATCTATCATGTTGTATTTTAATGTCAGTCTTAATTCTTGTATCTACTCGAATCTCGACATTTTCATTTGCAACAACTTCTTGAACGGAATGGGATTTCAGTTTTCTTGTCTTCTTAATTCCGAATTTCCTACACAATGATAAATGTATGCATCTTAACACTTCATTATGCCTTTTCATGTAATCATGACCTTGTATACGGTCGCATTTAGTAGCAAGATGATCTACTGTTTTTGACACAGCTTTGCAATGTGGCCATCTGACTTTTTCTCCAAAGAATATATTTCTATCCTGAAAAAAAAAACGAAACAACTATAAGCGCCTGTGCCACTATAGGAGGAAAATTTAATCCTCCTACTGAGGTCCTGGGCACTTAAAACAAATCCTGAACCCACTCTTTCAAGCTTCGGGCAAGCCCTTTTTTAAATGTGCATGCTGCTCCCGCGATCATCATCCGACCACACCTCTCCGTTTTTTGGGTTTTTCTTTTTATGGGAAGGCTGTGACGTTCTGATATAAACTGTTATTGGTTTCACACACATACGTGTATTGCTTGTCCGGGAAACCACAAGAAGGCTACAGCCATCCGTCTCACGACAGATTCTGCCCAGTATTTTTATCCTGACGGAAGAAATAAGCTCCTTCATCTCTTAGCTTCATATTTCTTTTGGTAAGCCAAACCGAAAAATCTGTAATGGATGCAAGTTCATGATCACAGACCCAAAAAACCTTTAGTGGTGTTGTTTTCTTTTAATTTTGATCGTTAGGGATTTAATCTGTGATTCATAAAGAGATTCTTTTGTAATCTCGCCTTCTGTATTGTACTTCAGTTTTAAGTATTTGTCAATAGTGGAGAGATGTGTCTTATTGTCTTCTTCAACCTTAATTATGGCATTACGCTTTAAGGACATACTTCTCGATCTCTCTCACGGAATTCTTGAGTTGTAGGAGCACCATATATATTTTATACCCCAAGTGGAATGTTTTTATGTTTAATCTATATATATACTCCATAAAAAGCGACTGTGTGTATTAATCACTTGAAAATTATTTCCCTACCTCCTAATAACAGATTTGTTTTAAAGACAACTACTTTTTTCCTTATTTTTAAAACATATAAAAATTTTTAAGGAATTAAGAAAGAGATAACCAATTTCTCAATAGATTCATCAAGTTTCTGCACTATAAAGTACATGTTATAACACAAGACCGTATTAAGTTGTTTACCTTCCTTGTTCTAATTTAATGCCAGCTCGAAATATTAAGGAATAATTGAGCTTCAATTTTAAATATAATCCAATACGTCCAACCAATATATTTTCTAGCTTTCTCTGGCTTCATTAGCCAAGACTAGTTATAGCAATATACAAAGTAATATGAAACTGTCTTTCTAATAGTGGATAAATCAATATTTCCCATCCACATTTCATTTTAGATCTCATCTGAAACCTCTATTGGTCCAGGCCTCAACATTTCGTTTGTAATCTCATGGCAATTAGCCATTAAATAAATTCTTTCTTGTCTGGTGCTTTAAATTAATTTGTCCTTTTGATTTTTTCAAAAAATGAATTAAAATATTTGGATCTCTTAGGATATTTATTTAATAAAAGCAATAAATTTGAAAAATAATACAACACTTCCATTTTCACAATAAAGACTTCATTGATAGCCTTTTAATATAACATTTCACCGTTATCCTTCAATTCCAACCTTTTATTATTTAATACAATAGAATCATGGATAGTGGTGACTCTTTTCCAGTTGATCACGTTCCAGAAAGTATTAATGTAACAAGGCCTGTCATTCTTGAATTTCAGATAATAAGCATGTTCCCAGACATCTAAGGTCAATAAGACAACACAGTTTTCATTGAGCATTATTGGATTGATTTGATCCTGTGTGGTTGTTAAGTAACTCTTTTTAGCTTCGAAATCATAAATCCACCAAACCCAACCACTCCCAAAGAGTCCCTTCGCTTGTGCTGAAAACATTTCTTTGAAGTTGTCCAGAGATTGGAAATCAATGGTCAGCCTTTGCCTTAAGAATTCGCTGATATCATTTTCATTTGAATTTGGGGACAGAAACAGCCAAAATAGACTGTGGTTGTAATGTCCACCGGCGTATTTAGTCAGGGTTTCTCGATCAGCTTCAGAAAATTGGTCAAGGTTCTTGTCGAGAAGTAAGCCAGCGAGGAGACCGTGCAGAGAAACACTCTCTGAGACACAATTGGACAGCTTGTTTGCACCATTAACATATGCTTGATGGTGCTTTTTGTGATGGAACTCCATTGTTTCTTGGTCAAAATGGGGCTCTAGATCTTTGTGGTGATACTCGAGTTTTGGCAAAGTAAATCTTGACATGGGTTTAAAAATGAAAAATTTGAAAAGGTCTGTTTTTATTTTTTCTCGTCGTTCAAAGTTTTTTTTTTGGATTAAAAATGAAAATTATTCATTTTTTTCTTATTGCAAAATGACAAGATTTATATTAATTTAGAGAGAAAATTCATTGACATTTCGCAAAAGGTCTTGGTCACTTTGCTATAGATAAGAAGATTTGAATGAAAATTATTTATTAATCTATTGTCTCTTTTTCTGTTGATTAATTGTCATTGATCATAGTGGAACCGTTGTTGTTTATAATTCATTTTATCCGAACGACTGTTATCATTTTAAAGACAAGGTTCGAGTCTGGAATGAGAGTTATTTTGTATTTTAGGCTTTTCTGACTAATTAAGTACAATGCTGGTACTTCAAGAGTTTCTAAATGCAAGTAACCTTTGTTCCATATCATATCATAGCTAGTGAGTGATCGGTGAAAACTATATTTCCAAGCCGGGTTTTCAAGAACACGAACGGTTACTCTTAATTCAGGGTTAAGTCACATCATTTACAGATGGGCCTCAATAAATGATCAAGTATCTCTTTAATGTTCAAATCAAAGAATTTAAAGAAACTATTGCATTGCATATACAACATCACACGCACAACGACCATGTGTACTGTCTTAAACACTCGAGTGTTATACATATACCTCCTAACACGAATTTGAGTTGCGAACAACAGTGTTCTTGCCTTACATATTAAACATATATTCAATTTTATCGAGTTGAGAAAGAAAAAACGAAACAACTGGAAGCACCTGTCTCTAAAAGAGGAAGTTTTAATAACATACCAAGGCACTTGGAACAAATACTAAATCTAGTCTTCGAGCCTCTAACAAGGTCTTTTTTGTGGACCCGGCTGTTATTGGTTTCACACATAAGTATGTTACTTACCTGCTAAATCACGACAAGGTTACAGTCATTTGTCACACGACAGACTCTATCTGGGAGTTAAGAAAGAGCTAATCTAGTTCACTGTCATCTTAGAAACAAAGAGTAATTCAGATTGTGAAATAATGATCAGCCCTTCTTATCATAATAGTATATACTTGATATCTTAAAACTGGTAGCTCTAATTTCAATCCAGTTGAGTGAAGTACTTTGGATCTACTTGTAAAAATAATAGAGATGTCATACTTCAGTACAAAATTGATATCTAAATAAGTCTTTAAAGAAAACCACGTCTCAAATTAAATATATTACCAGGTTTGAAATGTAGTTGTAGAATGTCTTGAATCGAAAAGTTTGAAATTATGATGTTTAAGCATGCATTATTGTATTTGTCTCTAGCAATCGAATTAGATACTAAGGCTTGGATTGTGCAACCTGAAATTTAGGATAATAGTTACGTTCAAAGGTGATTTAGTATCCGGCCTAAGACGAAGATTGAACCTTCAGTGTACAAATTAGTGTTTTTTCAGAAATTCATGTGAAACAAGCAGAATAGTAATTTAACTGATGCCAACTGGGTAGAATCTGTCGTAAGATGGATGACTGTAGCCTTTTCGTGGTTACCCGGATAAGCAATACACTCGTGTGTGTGAAACTAATAACAGTTTATATCAGAACGTCACAGCCAGCTGACTCATAAAAAGAAAAACCCAAAAAAAGAGGAGGTGGGCCGGATGATTGCATGCGGGAGCGGTATGGATAAAAAAGGCTTTCTCGAAAGAGTGGGTTTAGGATTTATTACAAGTGCCCAGGAGGTTAAAACTTCCTTAGAGGCACAGGCGCTTCTAGTTGTTTCGTTTTTTTTAGATCCTATCAGCTGGAAACTTTATCATTTAAATATTATAATTTCACTATCAATTCTTGTTCTATGACATGATGAAAATAATTTATTTAATTGATAATCCAATAATTATCAATTACTCTTTGATTGGTTCCGTGTCGGTTCTCTTATCTCCACCTGATGATCTAAGCACTAACTGTTCAAGACTCACATGGTTGTCCGCCTCTTCAATACTTTGTCGTCTTTCAAATGAAATAGACTCCAGAGTCTTCTTGAGTACAATAGACTGGATGTACGCATCGACTTTAGGCTCAATTCCTATCTCTTTACTATACTTGTTGTGGTATTTCGTTACCAGCCCTTCCCAGGTCATTACATATGGAATTATGTTCACTTTGCACTTGTAAATCAATGATAACTCATTTGCTATTAAATCGTATTTTCTAGTTTTTTCATTTTCAACTTGAGTTAATAGGTCAAGATTGGTGATTCCAACCTCGATCAGAGTTATTTCATTTTTATTTTTATCATGTAAGAAGATATCTGGTCTGTCATGTTGTATTTTAATGTCAGTCTTAATTCTTGTATCTACTCGAATCTCGACATTTTCATTTGCTACAACTTCTTGAACGGAATGAGATTTCAATTTTCTTGTCTTCTTAATTCCGAATCTTCTACACAGTGATAAATGTATGCATCTTAATACTTCATTATGCCTTCTCATGTAATCATGACCAGCATACGGTCGTATTTACTAGCAAGATGATCTACTGCTTTTGGCACAGCTTTGAAATGTGGGCATCTGACTTTTTCTCCAAGGAATATATTTGTATACTTAAATTTCCTCCATTAAAGTGCCTTCGTCTCTTGGCTTCATATTTCCTTTGGTAAGCCATACTGAAGAATCTTTAATGGAGGCAAGTTCATGATCACAGACCCTAAACAACCTTTCGTGGAGTTGTTTGCTTTTAATGTTGGTCATTAGGGATTTAATTTGTGATTCATAAAGAGATTCTTTGGTAATCTCGCCTTCTGTATTATACTTCAGTCTTATGTATTTGTCAATTGTTGAGAGATGTGTCTTATTGTCTTCTTCAACCTTAATTATGGCATTACGCCTTAAGGATATACTTCTCGATCTCTCTAGAGAATTCTTTAGTTGGAGGAGCATACTCTCACTCTTATGCTCAATATTGGACATTCCTCTTCCCATCATTTCTCTTGGCAAATACAGCCTTTCTTTGTTTACTGGCTGTAAGTGAACTTTATATTCCATTAGTACTTTCCTAATGGATTCATCGAGTTTGACATATTCTTCCGGTTCAAGCTTTAGTACTCCTACATGGTAGTTAATCACAGACACTGCATGCTCATTTATCGCTTTGAATAAATTCTTTGCATTCAGTTTGCTTTCACACAAATTCTTGACTCTCTTTAAAATTTCATTTCTTACTTTTTCAAAGGAATCTTTGGATATTGTGCTACTAGCTGTCTCAATAATTCCCAAGTATTTGTAGCTTTCTTTACCTTCCAAAAATGTAGCATCTGATTCACAAACTTTGCTATTGGTTGCGGATTTGGTCTTATTCATTTCCAAGCCAATTGCTTTAAAGAACGATTTTGTCTCATTCATCATTCTTTCAAGTTCTTCTTCAGATTCAGCAAGTAATTTCAAATCGTCAATGAATAAAAGGTGATTTGTAATATACATATCAGATTCGGTTTTAACACCGACTTTCTGATATTTGGCACTTAGCTTACGGCTTAGTGGATCCATGCATAATACAAATAAGAGAGGGGACAGGCTGTCTCCCTGTAGAATTCCTCTCTCTAACCTTTTCTCAAGAATTCTATGACATGATAATAAATATCAAATTATAAATTATTAAATTACTTTTAAAACCTTTTTACTGCAATTTGATTAATATTAATTTATGATGAATATCCAAAAAAAATTTTGATATTAAGAAAATTGAGATCCCATTCTGATCCAGAAATGAAAAAGAGTCACTCTAAAAACCTATCTAAAGATAAATAAATATGTATAAAGATCAGAAGTAAAATAGATGTTCAAAAATAAATTGATTTGTATGAATTTCCAAGATAAAGATGAAAAGATTTGAGAATAGAATTTAATAATAAAGCTTTTCATCTACAACAAATATAGAATAAAACAATCGAGCTTGTAAAAGTCTGAGATAGATTAGTATCTGAGCTGCCATGAACGACTGGGTATCAGTTTTAAGAACTCAAACTAGATATTTAAGTTAAACAATTTCATTCCAATAATATATTAGGTTACCTAGAAAATTCATAAAGAAATCGAACTTTAGAGGTATTTTCTCATAACAAATAAGTAGAAAGAAAGGAGAGTAGCAATGAAGACAGCAACGAATTTAAGTTTAGATATGTATTCCCACAAATTTGTCAGGGCAAAAGATTTTGAAACACTTAATATTTTAGGCTTAGGCTGGTTGTTCAAATCTTGTTGATTTTCTTTCTGCGAAGTGTTGATTGCAGGTTTAGGCTTAAAACTAACTGGACGAATTAGAGAATCGGCATTGTCTGCCTTCGTTCCCTGATTGAATCTCCTTGAGTGCATGCCACGAGGACTTTCAATAATTATGTTGAGTGGATTGCTCGAATACGGTAAATATTCTCGCTGAAAATTGTCACTATTAATTTCAGAATTGATATTATCTCGATTCTGCACCTGATTCAGGCTTTGTGAGAATGTCTCATGACCACTTTCTAGGACTGTGTGGAGGTCATTGCTCAAATTTAGCTGATCTTCTAGCTCTGAATTGTCGTGGTCAACTTCAGATTTGAAAATGTCTGAATCAACAGATGACAGAATCTTTTCTAGGTTCAGCCCTGATTAAATTTCCCTGAGTGCATGTTACGATCACTTTCTATCTTTGCGCTGAGCTTCCTCATCAAATCTTCATACTGCGAATTCCCGTCGTAGATTTCAGAGTTGATCTTATCTGAATCAAATAGAAACTGAAGATTATCTTCCAAAATATTCATAGTACAGTTTTGTAAGAGTGTGTCACAATCACTTTCTTGCACCGAGTGAAGGTCACTGCTCAAATTTTGTTGACCTTCTAGCTCTAGATTGTCCTGATCAAATTCAGAGTTGATCTTAATAATATTCAGAGTACAGTTTTGTAAGGGTGTGTCACAATCACTTTCTTGCACCGAGTGAAGGTCATTGCTCAAATTTTGTTGACCTTCTAGCTCTAAATTGTCCTGATCAAATTCAGAGTTGATCTTAATAATATTCAGAGTACAGTTTTGTAAGAGTGTGTCACAATCACTTTCTTGCACCGAGTGAAGGTCATTGCTTAAATTTTGCCGACCTTCTAGCTCTAAATTGTCCTGATAAACTTCAGAGTTGATCTTATCCGAATCGAACTGAAACTGAAGATTATCTTCCATAATATTCAGAGTGCAGTTTTGTGAGAGTGTGTCACAACCACTCTCTATCTCTAGGCTGAACTGACCGATCAAATCTTCTTGCAGTGAATCGCCGTTAATTATTTTAGAGTTGATATTATCGGTCTTCAGCTTCTGATTAGGATTTTGTAAGAGTGTCTCACAATCACATTCTTGCATTGAATGAAGGTCATTGCTCAAATTTGGTTGATCTTCTAGCTCTAAATTGTCGTGATCGATTTCAGTTTTGATACTATCTGCCTTGATTAGAGACTTGATATTATCTGCCTTAATGTCTTTGCTGCAGTTTTGTGAGATCGTGTCACATTCGTTTTCTATCTCTGGTCTGGGCTCACTGATCAAATCTTCTTGCTGCAAATTGTCATTGGCTATTTCAGACTTGATATTATCTGCCTTAATGTCTTTGCTGCAGTTTTGTGAGATCGTGTCACATTCGTTTTCTATCTCTGGTCTGGGCTCACTGATCAAATCTTCTTGCTGCAAATTGCCAATGGCTATTTCAGACTTGATATTATCTGCCTTAATATCTTGACTGCAGTTTTGTGAGATTGTGTCACATTCGTTTTCTATCTCTGGTCTGGGCTCACTGATCAAATCTTCTTGCTGTAAATTGCCAGTGGCTATTTCAGACTTGATATTTTCTGGCTCAATTAGAGATTGGATATCGTCTGTCTTTGGCTTCTGATTAGGATTTTGAATGAAATCATCAATCAAATTCATTTTTGCTTGACTATTCTTTGATGGAAAGATTTTAATATTATTCTGATCCAATAGGTTATAATGCAACAATTTCTTCTCAAATGCCATTAGATTTAGGTAATTGATTCTTAAGCACTTTAAACCTTCAATGTCATGCAAATTGATAAGGTTTTCTATTTCATGGGACATAATTACTTCCATAGAACCCGTAAACTCTTTAATCGAACCGGCTAATATGATGGAACCATCAAGCATGATTGATTTGTTGTGATGCTGTGAAGAAGGATCAAGTTTTTTATTGAAATGATATAAGGTTAATATTATACTTTTAATAGTTGATAGTTTTTCCGAGATATTATCTAATACTAAGTTGTCTTCAGACAATGAAGAGTTTTTAAATACTGAAAATTCAAAATGAGAAAGAAGCAAGGCCATGCATGCTGTTTCGAGCTCACTCTGTAATTCAATTTCACCATAATATCTTCCTGAATTAAGTCTAGAGCTATGAAATTTCAGAATAAAGGATATGACTTTTAGAAGATTCAGGATTTTCAAAATTACAATTGCTATTTTTTTAGGATTTCCCGTGTTTAAAAAAGAGTCACTATCGTAAAAACATTTTTTTATCTCGTCCATTACCTTGAAAGTCTCGAGTATACTAAATTTTAGATCTTCAATTGTTTGAAACCTTTGGTTTTCCATGTTCTTATCGAAAACCACAAAAAGGTAAGATCTAAATCTTTTTTCGAGGTTAATATATTCACAACGAAAGCTTCGACCAAGATTACTAATTCTGTGGTCATAATTGAACTCATCTAATAATACTTTGGCCTGTGTGCACAAAAGCTTTACAAACTCGGGAGGTGAAGCGAAGTCTATATCATGAAATGCATAGGCAGTGTACAGGTAGATGAAGAAATCCAACCAAATGTCGAAGATGTACGAATGTGAAATTGTATCTGCAAACGATCTAAAATACGTATTATATACAGAATAAAAATCTTCGGGATTTAAGTTCTCAACTCCACCCATAAACACAAGAAAACAGAATAAAAATTGACCTTTATCATTAAAAGTGACATGCGATATGTTTTTTATAATTAAATCAACGACCTCAATTACCTCTATAACAAATGGACGAATGTGTTGATATGTTTGATAATGGATTTCAAATACCATTGCAAGTTCATAATCACGCAGACCGATGTACTTTAATGAACCCAATTTGCCCTTAAAGGGATCAACCTGAGTACAAATCTCTTTTATTTCTATACAATTTTTGTTTGAATTGAGTCGATATTTGACTTGGGAATTCTGATTGTTAGATATTTGTGCACAGCGATTCAACGTATTGAAAATCAAAATGTTTAGTGCCACTAAAAAATTATTGAATTTCATGGGTGGTTTTTCATAAAAAAATTTTGATTACAATAATTTGATGAAAATTTTTAAACGAAAATTTTTGATCAGAATTTACAATAGAAACATATTTATTTCTGAATGAAAAAATTGGGTTGATGCACTCTTTTATAAACTATATCAATGGACCACTTATTCCTTAGCATAGACAATCAATTCTATTTCACTTAACATTCCTTTTTAATTCAATTAAATTAATTTACCAGTAAAAAAAGAGAAATTTAATGCTTTGAATTCAATTGTTAACAAAGGATTGTTGAAACCCTTCTAAAAGTAGAAAAAGATAAATACAAGATTGCAGATTAGTTTTAATGAACATTTATTCTCTGGTTAGATCCTTTAAATTGAAATAAAAGAAAGGAGTGCTCTGTCCATTTGGAATCATCACTTCCACTTTTAAAGTAACATAAGAAACCAACTTAGATCCTATGTTTAATAAATTTGGAAGTTCATTCTTTATGAGTCTTAATTCAAAATGTAATAATTTCTTCAGAAACAAAACCACCTTTGTATTCCGCTTAAATATGTCTTTATGTTGCTTTTAGAGAACCTTTCCACGGATTGCTTTTCAATTAATAAAGAAATAATTGAGTTTCAGGTGTATTATTTCTATTCATAGTAATTCATGATCAATCTATCTTTTAAAATATTAAATACCTTATCTATTCCTCTATAATCTTCGAATCTTAACCTGTAAAAAACAACTAAAGAGAGATTGGACTGTCTCTAGTTACGATATGTTCAAAATCGATAGACATTGTAAATTATCATTGATATATCAAGCCTCTTAAGAGATTGTTGTCTATTTGATCTAAATATATCAGGTTAATAATTCAAAATATACAACTCAAAAAATAACTCATACATTCATTTTCAGTATATTTGTATAGATATTGAGAGATCAATGAAAACCTTATTGTCAAACGGGTTGCTAAAAACTCCAACTGGATCGAGAAAACTTGGCCGAAATAATGCTCAAAAACACTCTAAATTCAAGACTAAGTTCTATCATATCCCAACGGTCTTAGATTACCAAGAGCATCATATATGTATGCTTTTATTCAAAGTTGAATGACTTTTGTCCATTTCATATACAAACGCCAATCCTATGTGTCGTAAAAATTCAAGCATTGTATCTCTACCTTCTAAATTTAATTGCAAACAACTGCAGCTTGCTGTCTTCCATATTTTTATAGCTCATTATAATTTTCAAGAAATTAAGAAAGAGATAGTCAATCTCGTTATGGAAGGATCAAAATTCGGCACTATATATTAAGTGTCTATATTATACCATATGACAGTATATGAATGCTTTACTTCCTTTCTCTAGTCTATTACCATCTCTGATAAAAACGATCTTGTCTAATTTGTCATTTTGATTAATTTTGATTTATTTAAAAATTTTACAACCAACTTTTTAATTTACAATTTTTCAAACCGATGGACAATTCGCAGCAATCAGATGTCTTTTCTTTTGAAGAAGCAAGTCAAACTATAAATTTAACTCTGACCCAGTCTCAGGCTGACATAAGCTCAACATTTACACCTTTTGTTGATGATGACAATGCTAAACTCATTTGGGGCACCACAATCAACGTTAGCAATGTGATGGAAAAGTTCAAAAACTTCATTAGAAGGAATTCCAAGTATCTTGATCCTTTGCTAAACATTAATTTGACAAATGAACCAATCTTTGAATTATTTTGCGAAGATTTGGATGAAAGCCTAAAAACTGAGTTGATGAATTATCCTTCTGAAATTCTTGTTTTGTTCCAGAATTGCTTGAATGAGATCTACGTGGAAAGGTTTATTGAGTCACCTGGAAATATTATTATACGGCCTTTTAATATTGGGAACAATTTGAATCTAGCCAGCATCGATCCGTCAGAGATAGACAAGATCGTATCGATCACCGGCATGGTTGTTCGGTCATCCACCATCATTCCCGAGATTAAATCTGCCCTGTTTACTTGCCAAAAATGCAATAAGAACCTGTTTATTGATTCAATTAAAGGAGTGATTAATGAACCTGTAAATTGTGAGTGTGGAAGATACACCTATTCGCTTAAGCACAATGAAAGTGTTTATTGCGACAAGCAGATAGTAAAAATTCAGGAACTTCCAGAAAATTGCAACGAAGGTTCCACTCCGGCTTCAATAACAATTATTTCAAAACATCAAAATGTTGATTCCCTAATTCCAGGAGATAAAGTTACAATCGTGGGGATCTTCAAAGCTGTCCCAATCAAGGTAAGCCCTGTTTTAAATAAGGTTAAAAGCTCATTCAGGGTTTTTATAGAACTTTTATCTGCCAGGGTGCATAATAAGAAAACCGAAAGGCCCGACTACCTAGTTGAGATAGACAGGTTAAGAAAAAACCCCAATATTTATAATGTCTTGTCCTCATCAATTGCTCCTTCCATTTTTGGGATGGAGAATGTAAAGAAATCGTTGCTACTACAGCTATTTGGCGGTGTTGCGAAGAACCTTAAATCGTCTAGATTGAGAGGCGACATCAACATCTTATTGGCTGGTGACCCAGGTATTTCCAAAAGTCAGTTACTCTCTTTTGTTCACAAGATCAGTGATAGGGGTATGTTCACCAGCGGGCAGGGTAGCAGTGCGGTGGGATTAACTGCTAGCGTATCAAAGGACAAGGATTCAGGTCAATATATTTTGGAAAGCGGTGCACTCGTTCTTAGTGATAACGGAATATGCTGCATAGATGAGTTTGACAAGATGAATGACACGACTAGGAGTGTATTGCACGAAGTCATGGAACAACAAACCGTGAGTATAGCAAAGGCGGGAATCATCACAACCCTGAATGCAAGATGCTCTATATTGGCTAGCTGTAATCCTGTGGAAAGCAAATATAATCTCAAAAGAAGTTTGGTTGACAATATTAACCTTCCTCCAACTTTGCTTAGCAGGTTTGACATTCTGTCTGTTTTGATTGATAAATCGGATTACAAAAATGACAAGAAGGTGGCGAGTCATATAGTCAAACTTTTTACAGGCGAAGATGAATGCTTGCCTCATGTGGAGATAGATTGCTTTAAAGCTTATATAAAGGAAGCAAAGAATATCAATCCCAGATTAACATCCGAATCCATGGATCTTTTGACTGAATCATATGTTGAATTGAGGCAGTTGGATAATGGGAATTCAATAACAGCGACAACTAGACAACTTGAGAGTTTAATACGCTTGAGCGAGGCACATGCCCGAATGAGATTTAGCAATGTGGTTGAAGCACAGGATGTAAAGGAAGCCATCAGGCTAATCAAAGAGTCGCTGCTATTATATGCGATAGATCCCAGAACAGGAAAAATTGATATTGATATGCTGATTTCTGGAAAGTCTGCATTAGACACAAAATTAATAGAAGATGTGAAATCAAATATTTTACGGATTCTTAAAAGCAAAATGAGTTATTCTGATTTGTACGCTAAAATTGGTGGAGACGACAAGATTTTTAATAACTCAATTCAGGAATTGGAGAATGACGAATTGATCTTTTATAATAGGAATGCTGGAATTGTAGAAAGAATTAAGCAAACAAATCTTTAAGTGATTGCTATGATTTAACGCCTAATTATATAAAACACCTTATTATTAGAATTATTAAATCGTACTGTTATGATTGGAGATTTAGGCTAGGTGCATTATTGGAACCAAATGAAGTATTCTCTATTTTCTGTGGAAATCAACCAATCAGATTGCATCATTTATATTCTCTTTGAAAACTACTTTTAAATAAATACCCATGCAATATTCAAATGAGTTTTTTAAAGAGAGGTCTAGGGATTTCCAAAAAGTACTGTTTAATCCTATGGATCTAAGTGATAGAGACAAAGATCTCTGGCTGATTAGGTGATCTTATGACTATTCTAGGAAATGATTCTTTTAGACAATAATCTTGTTTTGCTTCTTAAAATCGATCCTTACCTCTACTTAAAAAAACCGAAACAAATAGAAGCGTTTGTGTTTGTAAAGGAAAAAATTTTAACCCCCTGTTAAGGCAGTTTAAATAAATCCTAAGCCCACTCTTTTGTGCTTTTAGGACAAGCCCTTTTTTATCCATGCTGCTCACACATGCGAAAAAAAAAAACGAAACAACCAGAAGCGTCTGTGTCTTTATAGCAGGAAATTTTAAACCTCCTACCGAGGTCCTGAGCACTTAGAACAAATCCTAAGCCCACTCTTTCGAGCTTCAGCAACCCCTTTTTTATCCATCCCATACACACACACACACGCATGTATATCATCCGCCCTTTTTTTTCGGTTTTCTTTTTATGAGTCGGCTGGCTGTGACGTGACGTTCTGATATAAACTGTTATTAGTTTTACACACATGAGTGTATTACTTATCCGGGCAACCACGAAAAGGCTACAATCATCCGTCTTACGACAGATTTTGCCCAGCTATTGCAGACAGAGGCATCTATGAGAGTAGTACCATTTGGAAAATCTTTTAATAGTCTTTTGTCCCTCTCATGAATAGGCAGAAGTCCTAGTAAGTTGTTCAATAAACCCGCTTGGCCCTATAAATTTAAGAAGCCTATACCGGGCAGCCAGACAAGCCCAAAAAACAGTATGGCTTAGTCTTTTGAAAAGTTTGTCTCCAACCATACACCGTAAATCGAAAATCATAAAAACGGGACAAAGCCATGCTTAAAAAAAGAAAACAACTAGAAGCGCCTGTACCTCTATAGGAGGAAATTTTAAACCTTCTACTGATGTCCTGGGCACTTAGAACAAATACTAAGCCCACTCTTTCGAGCTTCGGGCAAGCCCTTTTTTATCCATGCTGCACACACGCCATCACCCCCTCATCCTCCTTTTTTCGGATTTTTCTTTGTATGAGTCAGCCGGTTGTGATGTTCTGATATAAACTGTTATTAATTTCACACACATAAGTGTGTTACTTATCCGGCAACCACGAAAAGGCTACAGTCATCCGTCTTACGACAGATTCTGTCCAGTAAAAACTTGGATAGGACCGAGTAAATCTTCAATGATCTTTCTTTCCGACAAGGACTTAAAGCGTGGAGGGTAACCAGGGCTCTAGACCCCAATAAGTTCATCCGACTACCACCTCAGCAGGTGGAGACATAGGGATACAATAAGAATGGATAATGGGTTAAATAAAGATTTAAAAAATAAATATATTAGTACCAGAATGTCATAGTTATTCCACGAAAAGGAGAAGTTTGGAATGTATACAAAAAAGCTTGCCCAAAAGTTGGGCTTAGTATTTATATTGAGTGTTCAACGACATAGTAGGAGATTTAAAATTTCTTCCTGTGATGGCACAACACTTCCTAATTTATAAATCTCTTTTTTATGCGAGTGTGAAATCAATAACAGTTTATACTAAAACATTATAGTCTGATCATGAAAGGAAAGCAAGAAAAAAAGATAGATGGTGTGTGCGGTCGATAAAAAAAAGAATCGATAAAAAAAGGGTTGTTCGAACGAGTGAACTTAGGATTTATGTCGAGTCTCAAGACCTCAGCAAGAGATTAAAACTTCCTCCTTCAAAGGCACAGACGCTCATAGTTAATAAATCTCGTTTTTTTTATCTGGAAAGATATTATTGTCAAACGATTACTAAAACCTCGGCTAGCCAGAAAAAACTTAGCTCGAGCCAACAAATCACTCTAAACTCAGTATTACGTCCTACAATGCAATTTCATCTTCGATATTCAGGGAAATTATATGCGTCATATATAAGGTGATCTGATTTCAAGCCAACATATAAAAATCCAATATATCAATCAGATTACCCGGCCATAAATGCTCGAAAATTACACCTTTGTCTCCTAACGACGTAATTCTTTTATCGGTAACTGTAGCTGGTGTCTTCCTTGTTCTTATAGCTTCTACGAAATTTCAAGAAGTTAAGAAAGAGAAGTCATCACAATGAAAGCATCAAATTTCCACATTATATATCAACTGTATATTATTCCGTAAGACCGATTTCGTTTCTTGCTCTAATTTAATGCCATCTCGGACGAGAAGCAAATTTTGAAAGCACAAAAATTACAAGCTTATAATTTTCTATATTATTCAGATTTGGACTAAATTTGTCAAAAAAATTATTGTACTGTGCTGAAATCTTATTTAAAAATATCCGTTCAGTAGTTTTGTATGTTTATGTTCTGAAAGACCAACAAAAACCTAATAAAGGGGGTTATTAATAAATAAATTTTCAAGATAAAAATGTTTAATGAATTACCTTAAAGAATGTTCTAAGAAGAGTTTGAGAACAACATCTTAAAAAAGTCAAGGATTTGGGTCATTGCTGCGGATATTTGAGAGAAGAATCGATTTATAAAGGATTCTGGTTGTTCCGTGGTGCTAACTTCGGTTTCAGTTTGATTAGAAGTTGGATTTAAAACCTCAGAAAATGCTTGGGGGGTTTGTAATTTCGGAGCATTAATTTGGGAATTTTCTTCAGAATTAGATTGATTTTGAATGGGGTTACTAAAAATTTCTGGTGTCTCTACTATAGATTGAGTAACAATTTCAGATGGTACGGCATATAAGATCTCCGAAGTAGTGTTATCCACCGCAATGCTTTCAGGCTCAGAGATAACAATTTGACCTTGAGAAGTGATCGCTTCCTCTTCGTATTTATCTGAGGATGCAGGGTTATGATCTAGAGATTCTGATTGACGTATAGAAGACTGCTTGAGTAAAATTGTTTGATGCTGAGTATCTGATTGATTCATAGATGAATCTATAGTGGAGGTGAACTGGAATTCTTTATTATGAATATTTGATTGATTTGGAGGTAAACCTTTTTGAACTGATCCGGCTTCTTTTGCATCTTGTAACTCTTTAGAACTATCAGAATTTGCCAAGTCTGCTTTTTGAGCTGCTTGAACAGATTTTATTACTGTAAGATCTATTCTTTTAAATCTTCTAAACTCGTTGAACATCTCTGCTGTCAAATTCTCCTCAGATAAGAATTCTTGGAAATTTTTGTAATTGGAATCTTTCAGTTTATTCAAAAAATCTTGACCCATTTTCTCAATCTCAGATGGACAGGTTATATTATCACTAGCCAAGAAGACAAACAAGTCATTGATGGTTTCCATTTCTTCGCTTTTGGTCCAAAACATTAATCGTTTTTTAATATAGTTGGAAGGTTCTAGAATATTATTTGAAGTGAGATAGGAAATCTTACATAACTTTATAATTAATTTAAAAAAGTAAGTGGCGCAGTAATTGCCGTGATAATAATCAAATCTATTTAAATTTAAAACCTTCAAATATTTTTTATCAGTAGTTTTTAAAAAAGTTAAGTTTTCTGGGGTTAAACAGTATTTGAATGCTATTTCATAATTGTCAGGGTCATAATTAGTATAAAGTTTAAAAATATAAATAATAATTGTTGTCAATTCAGTTTCCAGGCCCTCAATTCTCTTTATTTTGCGAGTATAGGCATTCTTCTCTTGTGTTGCCATGTCATAAACTCTGCAAAGCGAATTCAAAAGAATTACAAGTTCTGCCATTTTCCAATCATAAAAGTTACCTGCACTAAGATTTTGAGCTTCAATTTTAGGGACAATTTCTCTCAAGAAAGCTATAACCTCCTCCAGTGTTTGAGTATTAGAAGCAGAGATTGAATCAAAAAATGCAGCCAGTTTGGATTCAAAATCATAATTAGACTTTAAATTCAATTCGATTAACTGTTTCTGAGCTTTCTCAACCAGGATATGTAAGGCATAAGCAAAAATCGGGAGCCCTTTATTTGCAGGTGACAAGAAACCAATGTTCTTACCTTCAAAGAATTCGTGAATTATAGAAACTTTTTGCGTCAACCTAAATATTTTCTTTTCTCGCAAATCTTTTAAATTATTATACTTCGAACAACCACGGAAAGGACTAAAAATAGCACTGCCGGGAAAATTAAGATTTTCCAAGATTTTAAAATCACTCCAAGAATTTGACTTAAATTTCTGACGAAAGTTGCCAGCAAGCTCAAATATATCGGGAATTTCAGAATTGACCAAAGCTTTCACAGAAGCATAGATAAGTTTTGTGTTTTCTCCGTCAATGCATTTTTTTGGACATATCACCTTCCTGTGACAGCAGCCAATCGTCGTGGTTTTACCGACATCCGATTCTATTAGACTACTAACAGATTCAGTTGATGCCTCATCTTCTATTTCGGAACTCTTACTAGCTAAGATGAATGAAAATATTCTTAGCATGGGGTTGCAATAAAAAAATAATTTAAATAATTTCTTGAATATTTTTAATAAATAATTTTTGAGATAAAAATTTTTCAATTCATTATTAAAAAGAAACTAGTCTAGAAGCAGTTGATGTGAACAGAGTTGCCTGTTCCTTTAAAATTTTTGTTTCCTCCTTTAAATATTTTCTATGATTTTTTTCAATTCTGAAATTAATAAAAATTTTATTACCAAATTTAGATAAGAAAAAACAATTAAAATCTGTGATTTGAGATTATATAGCTCATGTTCGGCTTTGAAATATATTGAAATCTAGAGAATTTATGTTCGTTGGATAAATGTTCTTGTACATTCTAGTCGTCCCATGATTATCTCCATCCTCAATTAATATTTAAAAATGAGAAGATTCTAATCGTTATTTAATTAAAAATGTAATCAAATAATACATAATTCTTACACTTTTTCTAACTAATTTGGTTTCCAAAGTTTGAAAGTGCTATTTTCCTAAACTTATGTTATTAAAATTCCAATAAAATTTTTAATTCCACAATTTTTTTAGCGTTTTTTTTGTGCAAAATGGTTTAGTTTGAAGATTCAATAAAAGGAAACATACAGAATTTAGCTTAGGAGAAAAGGTGTCATGCTAGACACATCAAATGGTGATATTAAGATTATTTACATACGTCCAAGGAGGTTAAAACTTCCTCGTGAAAGATACAGATGCTTCTGGTCAAATAAATTCAATTTTTAATTAATTATATTTTCATAGATAACCAATGATCCATGAAGAGAAAATTTAGCACAGGACAGGCTAAAAATGCTCAATGCATCATTTTAAATTTCGAACCAAGCCTTATCATATACTGCAATCTTCGATAATTAGGATCACCATATACATTTTATATACAGAATAGGATGGCCTTGTGCCCACTCCATTAGAAACGCATATATTTTGAAAGACAACTATAGAACGATCACACTCGAGTACGAGCTTAAACCTTCTAAGTTGTGTTATAGACAACTGCACTCTTCCTAATTTCTATAACTTATAAATATTTTCAAGAATTTAGGAAAGAGCAAATCAAAGTTGATAGAAACTCAAATTTCTGAATTATATGTAAAGTATATAACATACGACAAGATCAGAGAATGATTTCCTTTATTTCTCCATTCTAATGCTATTACAGAAACCCTAATTTTTTCAAAAAACCCCAAAAAGTAGTTTGATTGAAAAAAAAGTAATTTACTTTCATTATATTGCTATAGCTAGTGAGTGATCGATGAAACCCTTATTGTCAAACGGGTCGCTAAAAAGTCCAGTTGTATAGAGAAAACTTGGCCCAGATAAGATCGGAAAAACACACAACGGATCAGTCTAAATGCTGCACTAAGCCATATCATACCCTGGTGGGCTTCGATAACTAGAGGCAGCATATATGTTTTATACCCAAAGTGGAATGGCTTTGTGTCCACATATATACATACACTTTTTTGAACCACCCGGCAGTTTGAAATCAAACGCCACACACGAAGGCTATGTGTCATAAATACTTGAGCACAAGCTTTATACATCTACCTCCTAAGTAGTGGCTGCAGATTTGTTTTACAGACAATTTCAGCCTGTTGTCTTCCTTATCTTTTAAAATTCATAAAAATTTTCAAAAGGACTTAAGAAAGAGATAGCCGATCTTTTAATGGAAGCATCAAGTTTCAGCACTATAAACTGTTTAGTATACCGCACGATACTATGAAGATGCTTTCCTTTCTTGCACTAGTTTAATGCAATCTTGGTTTAGATTGAATTAATTATTGAGCTCAAAAAAAACTCGAATACTGAAGATACCAATCTTCTTCATCGTATGGTTACTAAACCGCCTTTACACGTAAACTCACTATCCTAAATTCCGGAAACCAGCGGTCACCGCAACCCCAATCATACCTTGGTAGGCTTTGATTACTGGAGACAAGAGGAACAATTCATGGTTGGGCTGAAGCTTTACCATGTGCTTTTCTATTCAATAGATTCTACAACCACATTTCGCAACCTCGCAGTCTATTTTACGTAAGACACAGTTCGCCCCAAGGAGTTCTTTTCGGCCAGCAATTTTGTAGTTAAGTAGTAGCTTTTCTACTTTTATTGGATATGCTTTTTATGAGCAGACCCAAATTAGTTCACTCAACGGGATTTGAACCCCATCCTCAAGTTTTTTGTTATTATCCGAAATCAACCTCGCACCACTGCGCTACAGAGGCTTAATTAATTTTTGAGCTCAGATTCAAATTTATGATGGAAATTGTTTCTAAAAGTTATAGGCTGAGAATCTAGACAGAATCTGTCGTGAGACATATGAATGTAATCTTTGCGTGGTTGCCGGTATAAGAAACAGGATTATAAGTGTGTGAAACAAATAATGGCCTTCGCATAAAAAGAAAAACTCGAAAAAGGGAAGATGGAAGCAGCATTCATAAAAAGGGCTTTCCCTAGGCTCGAAAGGGTGGGCTTATGATTTAATCTTAGTGCTCTAAACCTCAATAGTAGGTTGAAATTTTTTTCCTGCAGATATGTACAAGCGCTCTAGTTACTAAATCTAGTTCTTTTTAAATTTTTATATTAGTACTATTACGATTGTTCTCGCTCAAAATACTGCCGGCTTGCTAATTTTTGTTCCCAAATCGCATAAATAATCCCGTCTATTCATAGATTCCTTGTTGACTGAATCTCTAATTCTCTTTACAAGTTATTTATCAACTTTGATCAACTGAATAAAAAGAATTAGTCTCTCTTCGGCCAGAATCCTAGAACAATATTTGTAACCTTTTAGAACAGAAGAGTGTCTGAATCAATGTTATTCATCCGATCTTGGCTTAATTTGAACGAATTACAAATTCTTAGGCCATATGCAATACACTGGACAGAATCTGTCGTATGACGGATGACTGTAGCCTTTTCGTGGCTGCCCGGATAAGTAACATATTTATGTGTGTGAAATTAATAAAAGTTTATATCAGAAAAAAAAACAAAACAACTAGAAGCGCCAGTGCCTCTAAAAGAAAAACGAAAGAACTAGAAGCGCCTGTGTCTCTATAGGAGGAAATTTTTACCCTCCTACTGAGGTCCTGGACACTTAGAACAAATCCTGAGGCAACTCTTTCGAGCTTCGGGCAAGCCCTTTTTTATTCATGCCGCTTCCGCACACGCCACCACCTTCCCTTTTTCGGGGATTTCTTTTATGAGTCGGCTGGCTGTGACATGACGTGACGTTCTGATATAAACTGTTTTTTGTTTCACACACATGAGTGTATTACTTGTCCGAGCAACCACGAAAAGGCTACAGTCATCCGTCTTATGACAGGTTCTGCACAGAAGTTTATATCAGAACCTCACGTCATGTCACAGCCAGCCGACTCATAAAAAGAAAACCTCGAAAAAGGGGAGGTGGGCCGACCCACCCAACAACAAAGGGTGCAGCATGCATAAAAAAGGGCTTGTCCGAAACTCGAAAGAGTGGGCGGCTTAGGATTTGTTCTAAGTGTCCAGGACCTCAATAGGAGGTTTAAATTTTCCTCCTATAGAGGCACAGGTGCTTTTATTTGAATAAATCTCGCTTTTTTAATATGGCATAGATTTATGTTCAGATACAATTGTATTGAAACATAATTAATTTCACATCTTTGACAAATGTATTGAAACCTAAATATCGTGTAAACAACTTATAAAGATTTTCGCGATTTCGGATGATTAAATTTTGGTCTTTTCAATATTTTGTTGAGCCCAACAATTTTGAATATTCTCTCGACCTTATTTTTGAAAACTATATTAATAATATAGTCTGTCGTTTTTGGATGTCGCATTGTCAAAAGACCATTTATTCATAGATGGGTATTTATAAAACATTATTGTTGTTATAAGGATATGTAATATTTACTTGCTCCCTGCTTCATTATCAATCTTGAATTGATTACAACACCTTCACGAAGTAAGAATTTATTTAATGGGTAAATCTAATGGTTATCAATTATTCTTTAATTGATTCTGTGTCGATTCTCTTATTTCCACCTGATGATCTAAGCACTAACTGCTCAAGACTCACATGGTTGTCCGCCTCTTCAATACTTTGTCGTCTTTCAAATGAAATAGATTCCAGAATTTTCTTGAGTACAATAGACTGAATGCATGCTTCGACTTTAAGCACAATTCCTATCTCTTTACAATAATTGTTGTAGTATTTCGTTACCAGGTCATTACGTATGGAATCATATTCACTTTGCACTTGTAAATCAATGATAATTCATTTGCTATTAAATCGTATTTTCTAGTTTTTTCATTTTCAACTTGAGTTAATAGGTCAAGATTGGTAATTCAAACCTCGATCAAAGTTATTTCATTTTATCATGTAAGAAGATATCTGGTCTATAATGTTGTAATTCCTGTATCTACTCGAATCTCGACATTTTCATTTGCTACAACTTCTTGAACGGAATGAGATTTCAATTTTCTTGTCTTCTTAATTCCGAATCTTCTACACAGTGATAAATGTATGCATCTTAATACTTCATTATGCCTTCTCATGTAATCATGACCAAGCATACGATCGCATTTGGTAGCAAGATGATCTATTGTCTTTGGCACAGCTTTGCAATGTGGGCATCTGACTTTTTCTCCAAAGAATATATTTCTATTCTGAACTTTCCTCCATTAAAGCTCCTTCATCTCTGACTTCATATTTCCTTTGGTAAGACACACTTAAGAATCTTTAATGAAAGCAAGTTCATGATCACACACCCTAAACAACCTTTCGTGGAGTTGTTTGCTTTTAATGTTGGTCATTAGGGATTTAAACTGGGATTCATAAAGAGATTCCTTGGTAATCTCGCCTTCTGTATTGTACTTCAGTTTTAAGTATATGTCAATTGTTGAGAGATGTGTCTTATTGTCTTCTTCAACCTTAATTATGGCATTACGCCTTAAGGACATATTTCTTGATTTTTCAAGGGAATTCTTTAATAGAAGGACCATACTCTCACTCTTATGTTCAATATTGGACGTTCCTCTTCCCATCATGGCTCTTGGCAAATACAGCCTTTCTTTGTTACACCTTAACAAATATTTGTATTGGTTAATGATTCCGTCAGATAGCATTTCCAATGATTTTTAATAGTGATTGATATTTATCAACAAGAACTTGTAGCAAATCAAAGTATATTTATGTGAAGCCAACTATCTTTCTTAACTATGACTGTACTTGTATTACCATGTGAGTTAAGTGAACTCTTCAAAACACCTATTTCCCATGTACTCAATTCCTTTACATTAGTTCCACTTATATAGAATGATACTACAAGTTTGAATTAAATAAATACCGTGTTTATTACAACCTTATCCAAAGATAAAACACTCAAAATAAATAATCACTTTCTGCCTTTATCTTGGATTTCTATATTTTTTGACTACACAGATTTTCACATTTTAGTTCTATTGTCGTTGAGAAAAATCTTAGACAAACTCGTAAAAGCTTTCCAATCAGGCAGATTTGCACTGTTTAAACAAAAATAGTCAACAGAATAATATTCATGTCTTAAACAGACTTTAAATCGTTGTACTGAGTGAAATATAACTAGAAAAGTTTAAGATTAGAAGAAAGTTTCAATCGAGCACGCAAGAAAATTCCTTATAAGGAAATGATTCTGGATGAGTTGAGTATTGTTACCAGGACAGTGAGTGTTACTAAGACATATCTTCAATGAGAGAAGATTTCAATCATCAAGAAAATTCATTTAAGAAATATGCACAAATGTTTTTGTGATAAAACACATTGTAGAAGAAAAATACAATGGAATCCATTTAAAAAATTGACAGCTAGTCTCAAAATTTAACGGTAAAACCACAACAATTGAATTAAAAGCAATGAAACCAAATACATTAATATCATCAATAATAAATAAATTTGAATCTTCTTTTATTTTTACAAAATGAATTATTCAACTCAACTAGAATTAATCCGAATACTTCTAAAATAATAACTAATCGATGACATACTTCATTAGAATAAGAATATCAAGAAATAATCAGCTAGTAAAGAATAACTTAACAATTCATTAATATCCAAGCTATTTAACCATTAAATAATCAAAAATTATAAGGTTCAATTATATCAAATGGTGATTACAGATATATCAGGATTTATAAATATATACCAAGTTTAAGTTGGAAAAACCTGTAGAATTATACACTATCAGTTAATTTTCTTGTATAATTAAAGACACCCTACCTGAAATATAAAATAATAGGGTATTAAATACTTCTATCATGAAGAATATTTCATCGAAATATGCCTATAAACATATACTTATATCTCTTGATACTAAGTTCCTCTTATTCAGGATTGCTGAATCCTAATTAAAATTTTAATTACAAATTTAATTTACAAATTAATATACTCTCTTTGCCTTTATATTATGATATCCATAATATTTCTGTGTTTTTCTGGTCTTTTTATCTACATAAAAGTGTTTCTGTGACTTGTCTATAGTCCAATATCCACCCTTTCCCTTAAATTCTGTAGGCCTAGGTATTTTTATGAAAACCCTGTTAATTGAAAGGTTGTGCCTAATAGAATTTTTCCAAATTGGATCTGCCTTCTTGAAATATTCATAATTGGCTTGAATCCACAAGTAAATTTCAGACAATGACAATTTCCCAGTCTCTGAATTGTCAATGGCCTTATATATTAAATCTACATACGACTCCTCAGGCTTATTATCAAAACCCACAATCTCCCCTTGATTGGTATCTAATATGTTTAATATTTGGCCAAGTGTTCCTCTAACACCATGTTCTTCTTCTCTGAATTGATCTATCTTGCTTCGATCAAATACCTCGTTTCTTAGTTGTTTCTCATTAAAAATATCATTAACCTTGATACCTTGAAATAAAATATCCTCTATGTTCATTTTATTATTATAATTACAATAATTAATTTCATTATCAAAAAGGTTTGTGCATCCAATGATTTGTTCTTCCAGTGCTACAAAATCCCTACACAATTTTAGATAACCTAATTGATTTATTGGATACTGGTGCCCGTATAAAAGGCATTCCTTTTTCCTTTGATCAATTTTGTCATCACTGAATGGTAGGAAGAATTCCTTTTTAGTCATCTTGGGGGTAAAATCATTATTGAGTTTTCTATAAATTAAAAAAATATCTTATAAAGGTTTTATTACTTATTGATGAATCATCCCTCTTCATTGATTAAAGATGTCAGATCATTCTCTTTTAATTAAATCAATTTGAGAAATCAAAAAACCAGACTTTAATTTATTTACGAAGGTAAAAGGAAATTCAGGAATGATTTAGGCCTGAGAGGGCTTGGTTAATCAATAAATTAGATTAGAAACACCACATTTCTATCATATAAGTTGAGATTTGACTGAAGTGTCAAAGTCAAATCTTTTAGCGGTAGATTTGACATATTCTTAGTTCCTTCAAAATTTCGAGAAATTTTAATTGAATCTCAACTAAAATGTTTTATTCCAGGAGTCGAACCATTTTGAATCAAAAAATTTTGAATCAGTATTATTGTATTCAACGGAGTATTTGGTTGGAGTCCTTTTTAGTGAAAATCAAAATAAAGGAACGAATAATGAAAATCATTTGTCATTTCTAGTTTGATGTCACTGTCCAGTCATGATTGTAGCTATAATTAAAACTGTGTAGTAAATTAAAAAAACACATAAATTGATAAATTAATTAGAAATGAAAACAAATTTATTAATCAAAACAAAGGCAATAAAGAGATGGCACAAAATGTGGCCATTATTGGATTCTAAAGGGGTATTCTACCATTAATCTCGATAAGCAAAAGAAAATGTGCATTTTTGATTTAGTCATTAAAATTTACTGTAATTTTTCAAAAAATACTTATTAAATTATGCTTCTATATTTGCATTTTAATAGTGCCTGATTGTAAAATTCAACCCTTTTCAAAAGGATGCATAAATTAAAATGATGGTTGTTCATGGTTTAATTGATTTTATTGGAAAATATTTAATTAAATTTATTTTTTAATTTCTATTCCAAATTTTAAATAAACAGTAAAATTCTATAAATCAAACGTGGCTTCTTCCAATGTCGGCACAAATACCTCAATTTCATACACTACTCTATGAGGTTCTGTATTGGAATGAAAGTTTTGAGCAATTACCTTGGATTTGAATCCTGAAATAAAAAGTAAGGTTTCAACAACACCTGCAATTACATTCTCCAGGCAAATGGAGTCATCGCTTGAATATTTGCTGAAAAGCGGTGTCTTTTCGTACAAAAAATAAATATTCGAAGAAGAAGCTGATTTCTTGATTATCCTATCAGATTTATAAAAGAATGGAAGAAACTCAAAGGTGATTCTGAATAGTAAAGATTCTAAATCTTTATCTGGTCTGAAATTTGGAATTAATGGTAAAGTATATCCAAGCTCACAACCTAATGATTTTAATTCATCTTCTAAATCAATTTCATTTTTAGTCAAATATTTCAAGATACAAGCCATATAAAATGAAATAAATTTTTCTTTCATGGGGCAGTTTGGATAACTGAAAGTGAATAAAAGAAAAGCGAACAGATATTTATTAAACATCATAGTTGAAAAAAGTATAATCCTTGGCGTAAGGTGCAAATCACTTACAGAATTTTCTATTTAAAAGAATAATAAATTTAATAAATATTTTCAATGAAATATCTTTGTTAGTTAGTGAATCTGTCATGTTAATACCATATAACTGTATTCTATTTAAAGAACATTTGTATATAAATCATACTAAGCAAAATGAATAGAAGCTGTCCGGAATTCAATACAAAAATGGTTTAAATCCAATAAAATCAATTATAAAATCATTCTTATTGTTCTTTGATTAATCAAAGAAGAGTTATCTTAGAAATTTTGATAAAAGCTTTAATAAATCAGGTACATTTTGAAGCTCCTTGTATTAGAAGCTAATGGCAGCAGTCAAAGCCTTTAAAGATATTCGTAATTTTCAGAGATATTTTTAACTGAAAAGAGTTGAAGAATTACATCTCTAAATTATAAAACCATATCTTTTATTATAAAAATTTATAAAAACCATGATTAAAAAAATTTAATGGGTATTTTGGTAAATTGTGTATTGAATTCTAATTAATACAAGCTTCATCTTCATTTGCCTGATGATTGTGATTCTTTCTTTTTAATCAGTTTTCTATAAATAAATTTTCTTCTCAAAGTATAATTCACATCATTCTGTCATATGGATTGAGAAGTTGAAATTATGTTCATCATTTTTTATTACACAAATTCCTATTTTGGCTTTAAAGGCTTGTATTAATATTACATAGTCTGGGTTAACTAATTTTACCTTGTTATCGATTAATGGTATTATTGTTTCAAATAATCTCTGTTTTAGATCATCAGGCACCAATCTTCCTTCATACATTATTTTATAAGTTCCCGAAAACTGATTGTTTTTAATATAATTCGTTATCAGTGCTACATCAAATTTAATTATGAAATCCAAGGGGAAAATTCTTAAAATATTTTTGAATCTAGTTTTAGTGTCTCTTAGCTGATGAAATATTGAAGAAGGGATCAGGTTTGATCTGTTTTCAATCAAAATGAGACTTTTGTACTGATCTTTCAACACAAACCTTCCTTTTATCTTTAATTTCTGTAAATCATGAATTAAAAGAGAATGAATATCAAATTTTGAATTTATTTCGAAATCTTCCATTTCATAATTCAAAGCCTCTGCCCTTTCTACAAATTCTTTGAAAGATTTATTTTCTCTATTCATGATTGAAGTGATCAGGAAAGCACCGTTCATTGTGAAAAATTTTTATTTTTAAAATAAATGAAAAACGTATTTTCTTAAAAATTGAATTAATCGTGAAAAATTTTTAGATCGAGATTGACATCAAAGTTCAAATGAATATGTTGGGTTTAATAAGGATTTCTTTATTGTTCAGTACTTTTTCATTTGATTGACTAATCTTCAAAGCCAAAGACATGAATAGAGATTGTTTGAACAGACCCGAACATCTTGTGAGTCTTGAATTAAATTATTATTTTACACTGAACAACATTTTATTACATTCATTTTTATATTGTCTGTTGAATTCCATTCTAATAAATAAGAGCTGACTAATTTTATAGCTGACTAATTGCATAGCTGATTTATTTTATAGCTGACTAATTTGATAGCTCATTAATAATAAGATTTGACACAACCAAGATCCTAAAATACTCAAAAGAGACGTAAATTTGAGATTGATCTTTATAAATAAGCATACATATTTAATACCTAAAATGAGATTTCTTCGAAAGACCACACAAGATGCATATTTGTCTTTAATATTCATGAAATATTATTACATACCTATCTTCTGAGCTGTGACTTCTGCGTGTATTACAAAGAATTATAGTCTTTCTCATTTTAAAATTTTCAAGGTTTTACGAAAGAGATGGCCAGATTCTTAATCCAACAACTAAGCTTTCGCATAATTGTAAATGTGATTTCATTTTATGATTTGGTTTGGTTTATTGCCATCTTGGACAGACAAAATTTGATTTTAAATGCAAATCAACCTAAGAATTAGATTCTTAATAGAGAATACAAGGTAGAAAAGCATTGATTTAATCATTTTTATAATGCATCCTAGAAATGTTAAACCTATTTACGTGGTTTTAAAATGTAATATAATTACAGTTAAGTGATTCATTTTTATCGAATATCAAGTATTGGCTTATTAATACGCCTTTACAAATCAAATAATAAATATAGTTAATTATCAATATAATACCCTTATTATTATCAGTTATATGATTGGTATATAGAGACTTAAATACTCAAAAACATTTCATAATTATATCTTTTTAAACAAACTGTCCAAGCCAAATTCAAATACATTTATTGATTTAATATTTAAATGAAAATCTTAAAAAGTAATAAAATAGATAAAAGAATTGATTATTCAGAAAACAAGAATGCATTATAAAATACACCGATTTATTAATTCTGTCATTGAGGATGTTCTTCAGAACATAGATTCCATAAATAAGATGCCTCAAGCAATACAAAGATTGATTTATTTTTAAATTTTAGAAAAGCAGTTTTTTAATAAATTTTTTTTACAAATTTTTCATTTTAAATTTACTGAAAATGATCTTGCCATGCTGCCTTTTGACATTTTAGATTATCTCAAAGCTGCTCCTAAACCATGGAAGTTTGTAGCACCTATGGTGGGAAATTCAGAGGAAGCTTATAGAATTTTGTCAATGAAGTACCGGGCTACTCTTTGCTACACCGAAATGGTTAACAGCAAAATTTTCGTTGCCAATAAATGCAATCCAATTATAAATCAATGGTATACAACCAGTAAAGTGGATAGACCTCTCGTAATCCAAATCTGTGGTGATAACCCAGATATTATGGCAAGCACCTGTGAGATCTTACAAGATTATTGTGATGCGATAGATATTAATTTTGGATGCCCCCAAGAAGTGGCCAAAAAGAGTCATTATGGCTCGTTTTTGCAGGATGAATGGCCTTTAGTTGGTGAAATTATTGAAAAATGTTCTAAAAAGTCAAAGGTGCCAATTTTTGCCAAAATTAGAGTATTTGATTCAATTGAAAAAACAGTTATGTACGCTGAAATGATTCAAAATGCAGGGGCTAAGCTGATAGCAGTTCATGGAAGAACAAGAGAACAAAAGGGGATTAGGTCAGGTTTAGCTAATTGGGATTTTGTGAAAGCGATTAAAGCAAAATTAAGTATTGCAGTTATATCCAATGGTAATATAATAGAAAAGGAGGATATTAAAAGATGTTATGAAATAACAAATTGTGATGGTGTAATGAGCGCCGAGACGCACCCACACAACCCTTTGTTATTTTCTGAAATAGAAAAGACATCCTTAGAGTTGTTAAGAGAATATCTTGATTTATCTAGCAGTCTAGCACAGAACACAGACGAAAATGATCTATATGGGCAGAAATTAAAACCATGTGTTGAAATGGGTTGTGTAAAATCTCACTGCTTTAAAATTTTGCACAAAATTTTAATTAAATTTCCAGAATTAAGAGAAAAGCTTGGAAAATGCAGAATCTTTGAAAATTATTACAAATTTCTAGAAGAACTGGAGGATCTCCAAGATAAAGGCATTTTAAAGAGTATAGATTTAATAATGGGTCCAAATTTGAGAGCTATGAGCTAAAGCAAATACGACAATGTAATGTGACTCGAGAAGGCTGACTTAATACTAAACATTTATAAACAATTTTGTTATTTACTTATAAAAATATTTTTTAATTATTGTGTCTACTAGGTTTGAATTTAAATAGAACATCCATCTTTTACGAACACCCAATGTGTCATTGCTCTATTAAAGACTTTCATACTCGATCATGATTATTTAAATTATTCACCTTTATGTATAATCGACATTAGTTTTAAGATTAAAGCATTTTAATTTGTAAAGTAAATGTTATTCTTGGATCAAGAATGATTCAAAATGTCAGTTCATGAATCCAATGTCATATTTGTAATTATCAGGTTTTTAATAAAAATAAAAATAAAAATTTTTAATTTAGAATTTATTTAACAAATTAAACCAGTTAACCTACTTTATTAATTAAAGGAAAAGACACCTTTAAATTTTATTCATTTCCAAGCTGCTAGTTTTACCGAAATCTAAAACAGCCCATGATGAACGGTAAAGCGAATTTTTTACTTGGGAGTTCGTCTGAAGAATCATCTTCAAATGAGTCTTTACAGCTCGTTGTAGATAAAAAAGAACATGAGAGGCAGGATGCTATTGTCGATGAAAACATTTATGATCTTGATTTGGACACAATCAAAGACAAACCATGGCTCAAACCGGGTGCTGATCTTACTGATTATTTTAATTATGGCTTCACAGAGAAAACTTGGGCAAAATATTGCGATATGCAAAGGGAAAACAGAGCTTTTGTTGAGAAGGAAGATGAGAATAAGAACAAGCGAAATTATAATTACGATGATAGACAAGAATACGATTCTAGATCTTACCAGTACAGGAATGATAGAGGACAAAGAAGCAATGACAGAAATCCTAGAGACAATGACAGAAACCCAAGAGAATATGACAGAAATCAAAGAGATAATGACAGGTATCCAAGAGACAATGACAGAACCCCCAGAGATAGCGACAGAAACCCCAGAGATAGCGACAGAAACCCCAGAGATAGCGACAGAAACCCCAGAGATAGCGACAGAAACCCCAGAGATAGCGACAGAAACCCCAGAGACAATGACAGAAACCCCAGAGATAACGATTATTATGATAAAAAGAATGAGTATAATAAGAAAAGATACGAGAATGACAGATATCCAAAAAGAAGATATTGAAAGCTTAATCCGGCCGATTACATAGACCTGCCCATTAAGCCAAAGAAAAAATCTATTTGATAGATATTTTATAAAATAACCTGAATTCAGGCTATTACAATTTTGAAGCACTCATTTGAACTTTATTTATTCAGTTAAAAATTCAAATCATCTTTAAGAATTTTTATTTAATTTTTCTTTCTACTTTCACAGTAAATAAAAATCATCTAAGTTATTTTAAGCCATTTCGATCTTTAAGGATTCAAAAATATAAAATTCTCTTTTTAAATTAATTAAAAGTCTGTATTTTGATATTTATTTTTATTTAATAAAAGGCACTCGACCTTTTGATCTAATTTATCTGGATGGTATGATTAAACCTGATTTGTTTGGTTAATTTTTAATTAATTAAAATTTTTAATTATTTAAAAAATTACAATTCACTCCCAAATGTCAAAGTCATACCAAAGCTTTTTTGCCGAGATTATACGCCTGTTTGTTCTTCTATCTGCCATTTGTATAACCTTTGGAGTAGGATTGGATGGTTCAGAATATAAATTCATCCATCATACAGGTCTATCATATGCATTTAGTTTTGCCACCATAAATGCTTATATATCACTATTTATGATTCTCTTTGGGATCATAATACGATGCCTGAAAAAATATATTTACGGTTTTAATTCAATTTATGTCAACCCATTTCATAGAAAAAACGGCTTTCAGATTTCTGTCGAGGAAAATAATAAGATAATCATTGTGTTTGAAGCTCCTCAGTCCTCAATATTTGAAATAATAGTTAGAAGGTGTTGTAAAATCTACGAAATGCTACTTCCTATCATTTTATCTGTAGAAGCTATTAGTTTCGTCATATTTTTAATATTCGGTAATTTCACCACTAAAGAATTAGTAACTGAAGACGTATTTAGGGCATCTATAATCTTGTTTTTCAGCAGGGAAACGTTGAAGCATTTGTTACTGTTTGTTTATATCTTCTTTGAGAATTTAAACGCTTCAATATATAATGAATTTATTCAGGCTATAATATTCATTTCATACTTAATCTTGTTCCAGGTGTTTGCCTTTGTGGGGACCAATGTCTTAAATCTAGGACTCTTAAAGACAAATGTTCCAACATCTCCTAGAGCGTTCTTTGCATCTAATCTTTTTACCTTAGGTTCTCTATTAGTTTTCGTTTGTATTATTAAACTTAGAAAGGTCAGAGACACAAAGGGTATGTTAACGTATTTGAAAAATGTCTTATTTTGGCTAGTAGTAATATGTGTATCAAGCTACTTCGTGATTACGATCTTACAGGAAACATCTGAGTTTGTGTCGTATGCCCCCGGTATGTAGGTTCCTTAAGTACATCTGTTAATTTCAAGGTAGAATGATATATACCTTTTAAATATCCTTAAAAACTCAAAATTATCTCAAAGCCAGGCAGTTCAATAAATAATTCTAACAATATTGTAAATTAATGGCTTAACTGATAAAAATTAAATTCTAAGGCAGTTTTTTAGAGGTGAGTCAAAATTATCTCAAAGCCAGGCAGTTCAATAAATAATTCTAACAATATTGTTAATTAATGGCTTAACTGATAACAATTAAATTCTAAGGCAGTTTTTCAAAGGTGAGTCAAAATTATCTCAAAACCAGGCAGTTCAATAAATAATTCTAACAATATTGTTAATTAATGGCTTAACTGATAACAATTAAATTCTAAGGCAGTTTTTTAAAGATGAGAAATAAATTAACCCTATATCAGAAGCTCAAAATCTATGATAATCAGGTATCTCTTTTCTTTCTTGCCAAATGGAGACAATAAATAATTATAATAGGAAATTAAAAGAACTTATTTAATGGGCAATCTAATGGTTACTCTTTGATTGCTTCCGTGTCGATTCTCTTATCTCCACCTGATGATCTAAACACTAGTTGCTCAAGACTCACATGGTTATCCGTCTCTTCGATACTTCGTCGTCTTTCAAATGAAATAGACTCGAGAGTCTTCTTGAGTACAATAGACTGGATGTACTCTTCGACTTTAGGTTCAACACCTATCTCTTTACTATACTTGTTTGTTATTAGGTCATTACATATGGAATTATGTTCACTTTGCACTTGTAAATCAATGATAACTCATTTGCTATTAAATCGTATTTTCCAGTTTTTTCATTTTCAACTTAGATTAATAGGTCAAGATTGGTGATTCCAACCTCGATCAAAGTTATTTCATTTTATCATGTAAGAAGATATCTGGTCTGTCATGTTGTAATTCTTGTATCTACTCGAATCTCGACATTTTCGTTTGCTACAACTTCTTGAACGGAATGAGATTTCAATTTTCTTGTCTTCTTAATTCCGAATCTTCTACACAGTGGTAAATGTATGCATCTTAATACTTCATTATGCCTTCTCATGCAATCATGACCTAGCATACGATCGCATTTAGTGGCAAGATGATCTACTGTCTTTGGTACAGCTTTGCAATGTGGGCACTTGACTTTTTCTCTAAAGAATATATTTCTATCCTGAAGGAAGCAATAAACTCCTTCATCTCTTGGCTTCATATTTCCTTTGGTAAGCCATACTGAAGAGTCTTTAATGGAGGCAAGTTCATGATCACAGACCCTAAACAACCTTTCGTGGAGTTGTTAGAAGGGGGTATAAATTGTATTTCTTTGAAATAGTCTTTCAACGGGATTTTGCATTCTCAGGGCTGCTTAAATTATTCAACTCACTGCGCTATGTTCAAAGAATAAACGAAATTGCCAAGTTCCAATAAAATAAATATTTATCTTCAAGCTGATTAGTAAAAAAAACTGAAGGTAGCAATCTTCTTCATGAAAGGTTACTAACCCGTCTTTCATGCAATCAAATTGATTATAAAAATGAATTTCTGTCTTTCGAACTTCTTTCTGTCTTTTAAAAACACCCATGGATTCAACTAAAAAGATGAATTATGGAAATTACAATGCTACTGATTTTATAAATCAAAATTTTCAAAATGCGACTGTTTACGAATTAAATGATTTCATTGCCATTTTATCAGAAAGCTTAAGAAACAATAAAATAACACTTGAAAACTTGCTGCCTGAAAACTTTGCTAATTTTATTAAATGCAGATCTTTATTGGACGAAATAAAGCTAGATTTTGAAAAAAGAAATATTGTAAAGGATTCTTCAATGGAAGATAGCTTGCAAGTATTAAGAAAGAGATTTCAAGAGGTTCTGAAGATTTCAAGCTTGAATCTTGAATCAAAAAGACCTGAAAAAAGAGAATTCTCCTTTTTATCAAAATTAAAAGAAAACCTGAAATTAGCCACTTCTGATTTTCAGAGATTCTCAAATCTTCTACAAGAAGGAAGATCTTGCTTTGTTGAAATGAAAGAAAGTATAAAACAGGATATAATGGATGAAATACAACCTGAAATCAAGCAGTGCCTTGATAATATCTATGACACTATCCTAGGAAAAGAAACTTCTTTTGAGGAAGCTTGTTCCCTTTATGAGATATATTGTAGAATATTAGGTAACAGCCGCCAATACAGGGCAGAAAGTAAAATTTTAAATACCTTATTGGTCTCCTTCAAGGAATTAATAACTACTAAACAAGAACTAAGTGATCAATACTACGCTTACGCAAACCAGTCTTTATTAAGTATAATAAAATATTTAAATGGGGATCAAGGAGAAGAAGCTTTGGCTTTTTATTTCAAAGCCATGGAAGAAAATCTTAAAAATTCAAACCTTCCTGGCTCAAAGTTGGTGATTTTACGTCTTTCTTCATTTCAGAAGCAGCTGAAAAATCATCCCTTATTTTTAAAGTCATTCAGATTTTACTTTTCAAAATTGAAAGTAGAAATTTTTAAATTCTTTTCTAAAAATGATGAATTTCAACAGCTTTCAAAAAATTTTGAAATATTTTTTTCAATATTAAATATCAGTGAAATTAATTTAATAAAAGAACAAATATTTGAAAGAGCTTGTCTTTATGTAAAAGACATTGAATTACGGAAGGAAGAATTCCTGAATAATGAATTTCAAGAATTAAATAAAATAATCGGGATTCTCGGCAAAAATAACAGTTTCACAAAGAAGTTGAATAATATTTTGTGGAAAAGGAGAGATGATGAAATTCAAGCTGTTGTTAGGGGATTCAAGGAAATATTCTCGACAAATGATGATTGTGCAATATTGATGAAATCAATGAGATTGACAGTTTCAGTTCCGAAATATTGTTGTCAGATATTTGTTAATGTAAGGAAGGAAATACATAAGAGACCAATAGTTTCTTATTATTTACATCAGTATTTGGGAATGAAAATGCCAGTTTTAACAAAGGATGAGTTCTTGCAAATCAATGTTCTTAATAAGCAATTCGGAAGCCTAATTGTAAAATAAAATTTTCTGTGTTTAATTTTAATTAAGGTTCGCAAGAAAATTTTCAACTCTATTGTTAGATGGGTTAGGCTCAATTTTGTGAAAAGAATAAGGTAATCTGAGCAGAAAGTAATTATTTCTGTGATTTTTTACTTAGTTTTCTTGTATTCATCTACCCTCTTCGAATAAATTATTCTTTTTAAAAAGCCATTCAGGTTAAAAAGCTCTAACTTAATAGGAAAATCCCCAAATTTTGAAGATTGTATATATTGGCTTATAGGTATTTATTTAAGCCTCTATCTGTTTACAAGATGGTATATTTATTTTTGAAGCCTAAAGTCTTTCTGACATAATGCATTACAAACAACCTTATTGACAGTATATTTTATTAAATGGATCATTAAGTATAATCTAGTTATTTAATATAAAAAATTCATCCATTTGGGATTCGAACCACAAAGTGTCGTTAATAATGGACCAATACATTTTATATTGAGACTGAAATAGTATCCGTTGCAAAAGCGCCTTGCGAGTCTGGTAGGGATAGCTGTCCTGATACAATAACTAGAGAAAATATCTACAAACAGCAAGATATTTACTTTATGTGATTGATAGTTTTAGATAATTGACTAATGTAATATTAATAAACATAGATATTTATTTAATGTGTTTGTATCAGTAATATATTGCAAGTACATTACATAGTAATTACAGTTGTCATTTAAGGGATGTATATTGTTTTCTTGATTAGATTTCTTATTTCTCCGATATTTATATCTTAGTTTAAGTGAATTATAAATCGTTAATCAACTTATAAATTAATGTCAGGTAGTTCTATGTGGCTATTCTTCAATTTTATAATTTAATCAAGCAGTAATCATCAGCCAAGATGGACTAAACTTAGTTGCCATTGTGCTTGTTATTACATCTCGAGCACCCAGTTTCATCAAATGAAGTTCCTTTAGTCTTTTTGTAAATGAAAGTTTCATGAAATTTAAACCTGAATATTTAATTGAATTATTAACTGTTTCCAGAAAGATAAGTATTAGAATCGAGAATTCCCATGATCTGCATCCGACAACACCTTTGTTTATTATATTTGTTGGAAATGTCATAAATGAATCACTGGTTCTGTGTAGTCGATACAATTAACAGCAAGATGGATATATGGACGAATTGACTTTATACAAAAATGCTTTAAGGAATCATCAGTCTGATATTGGAAAATGACTAGCGAATGGACATACACCTGAATCTGTGATTTATGTGAGGATGTCCCGGAGAACCTCAGGAATTTATTAAATACTTGTTTCTCGACAATATTAATTATGTTAGAACAAGGCATGACTGGCCAGTGGATATGTATTAAATTTTTTCTAAGGTCATGACAAATAAGTCATTTAAATTTTACTCTGTCACATGAACAAACAGTCACGAATATCTATAAATCACTATTATGCCTGAATGAAATATATAAATTTTTTCTGTATGTGTCTTTTAGAGTTGTTTTTATTTCTTTTCAATCTTTCTTTTCATATCTCTTATTAATTTATAAGTGAATTCCAGCAATCAGGTTGAATAGACTTAACCAAAACTTACCTATATTTTCTTTGATATTTTGTATTCAATCTCCCACAGCACAGCATACTGAATGTTGCTAATTTCAATAAATGAACTCTTAAAGCTAATCTTAGTGGAAGGACTTGCTGACAGCACTTATAATTCCCACAAATGAAAATGAAATCAATATATTAATCGCTATTATTATTTAATTAAATGTAGTATTTGATATTGTATTAAAAAAGAAAGACGAATTTCAGTGTACATTTCATAATTACATTGCTTTCTTACCTTAAGATTTAGACGAACATAACTGAATTATGATAGGGATTTTCGTAGTTCCTAAGTAATTTACTATGCTTGAATCCGAACAGATCAACATGCAGCATGTTAATTGATTTAATATGAAATGATTGTAAAATTAACATAAAAAGGTTTTGTATTGGATAGATCTTAACTACATCTTGCTCGTGAAGGGAGTATACAAGAGCAAAGAGACTAGCAAGAAAATAAAGAATCATGTTTGTAGCCATTAAGTATCCAAGAATCTTGACTTTTTGTTGTGCACCAACTAGGTTGAGACACATCCTATGATAAAAATCATTTAGGTTTCCCAAAATGAAAAATGAAAAAATACCCAAGCAGATATTTGCAAAGAGACAAGTAACAATTATACTAAAAGAAAATAATCTAAAGTATTCAGTAGCTCTGTCATAATCATTGACGATGTAGTTGCTTTGAAATACAGTGGATATGGCCAAGAGCAAACTACAGAATCCAAATATAATGTTTTTATAGGTTTCATGAATCATGGGATAGTTAATTAAAAAAAAATTAATTAAAACAAGATCAGTTTGTAGATTTTAGGAGAATAGATTCTAATTGAAATAGATGATGTGAAGGTTCAAATAAATAATTGTGCTTCTTTTAAACATGATAACAGCACTTCTGAATTGTATTTTTTAAATTAATAGCAACACCAATTCTTTACTTATAATTAACAAGAGATGAATGAAAGTAATTCGAGTGGAAGTGCATTGGTAAATCAACATTAAATAATCATTCTTGATTCAGGATATTTATTTTGAATGTTAATTTAACTGGGATGAAATCAGGACATCTAAGATTGAATTAAAAAAGATTGAATAAAGTAAAATAGGTTATGAGAAAATGAAGCGATATTAAAGATGTCTTATTTAAAGAATGGTTCTTCTAGTGAATAGATTATTGTTGAATGACTAACCTGAATTTGGATTCCTAGATCAGATTTGATAGATTTTGATTTGTCCAGAGGTAGAAAGCAACTATTTCTCAGGTCTCAGGTATTGGTATCTGATTGAAACCTTACATTTCATTTTATAAATCAACGCATGATTTACTCTTAGAATTTAAACCTGATTGAGAAGACTAGCCATGGAACTATTCCCTAACTTTTCAAAAGTTCAACAGGAGTTTAAAAACAGTATAACAAGCACAATCTGAGAACCTTTCTGATATATTAAGGACTCTTGTAAAATTCGATGAATAAATAATTCAAATAATAAAGATAGTAGATTGAGACTGATAAATATATGATAATGCTTTAGAGTGTAAATACACGAGATCATTAGCGAATGATTAAATTTGTTTTTTAAATATTCAAAAGTTTTTGACTAGTTGCCTAGGATTGAATGAACCTGACAGATTTGTATCAATTTTAAAAATCTCTCTTGAAAATCTAAGAAATACATTTCTTGCTTGATTTAATCATAGACGATTGGCTTTCAGAAATAATTCTCTTAGATTTCATTATGTCGTTAAAAAAGGTTGAAATTTTTTAATTATCAATTGCATCAAAGAATGATTTTGTCTCATTCATAAAATCAACCCCTAACATTATTTAATTATGTTTAGATCATCTAGGTTTACATAATTTCCCTTTTACAAAACAGTTCAATTTACCGATGTAAGGCAAAGAAATAGTAATCAAGATTATAGAGACCTGCAAAAGAAATAGTAATCAAGATTATAGAGACCTACAAATGAAATAGTAGTCAAGATTATAGAGACCTGCAAAAGAAATAGTAATCAAAATTATAGAGACTTGCAAAAGAAATCAACACAATTTTTACTAAGATATAGTTGATTGAAGTTTACCGGAATGATTTTGTAAACTATTTCACAATATCTAATTAAATATGCATTTCTTTAAGGTTTGATCAGTAAAGATAACAAATTTTGCAAATAATTAAATAAATTTACTTTTTTGTAGAATCAACAAACTCATTTAAACACATCAAATTATAAAATAAAGCACACTCTTCAATATCTGACAGTTTCTCGTATTCCTCTCTCTTTAATTTACTTTTAGGAAGATTTTTGCTCATTTCAAAGAGTTCAAAATCTTTTCATTCTGATTCAGTCAGGTTCAACTCTTCCCTGGCAAATTTGAGGAGCTCATTATATTTAATCGTTTGAAAATATTTCTCTATGGCTTCTACTGCAATCCTTGTAGTTTCCCATGTAAGATTTCTTTTAATTTTTGACAGAATGAATGTTAAAATGATCATATTTTTGCAGTATTTTGAAAAAATGCCGATTTCTGATTGCTTAGCTAAAAAAGACAATTCTGAATGCATTTGAACACGAAATAACAAAGCCAAACATCTGAAATCGAACTTATAAAAATCTTTCAAGGAATAAATTTCAAAAAGACAAAACTCATTCTAGGCTTCGAGATTTTTCTTATTAAGACATCTTTTAAAAGCGCGATCATAAACTGTTTCATTGTAATTTGTAATAAATTTTATCAGGTTTAAATTTATTACATCTAAGTCAGTTTTGAATGATATTACTAGATTATTCGGTAAATTTTTATTACAAAGATTCTCAGAGAACAAAATTTCAGAAGCTTTGTCTTGACAAGATTTGGATGCATTGAGAATTTTTGTTAATCCATCAAGTACAAAATTCATCTTATTCAGAGAAAGATTTTTTTGCTTTGCAACGCATCCAGTATAATTATTGTCAGTGGATAAATTTTCAATAGAATCCATAGGTAATGTGGTGTTACTCTTAGGACAAAAGAACAATGAGTCACCCCACCTCAAGGCTGTTTTGTGATACATGAAGATAAATTTTGAAAGATCTCTCAACCTTACAATTTCAAATTGCCCTTGTAAATTTTGCTTAACTATACTTTTCACAACCGAATCAAATATAAAATTCAGCAAGCTAATCGAAGGATAGAGTGATCGGACATCAGAACCTAGTTTATCCTTATTTCTTATCCTCATCAAAGATCTCATTAAAGATCTCATGTATATTTCAATATCATTGACCTTCTTTGAGGTATGAAAAATTACACCCTTCGTCCGACTCATATCAATATCAGTAAATCTATCAAAAAAATTGAAGAGAACCTTATTCTTTTTCTCTGCTGAAAAATCTTGAGAATTAATTAAGTTTGATAAGCCATTCTCTATGATCATGTTGTAATCAGGATCATCCTGTTTCGCAATTAAATGCAAATTTGATTGATGTGGCTTGGAATTGGAAAGAAAGTCCCTATAAATCACCTCATTTCCAAGAAAACCACAACTTATAAATGCTCTTGGTAAGCTTGAGACAAGCAAGAAAGTATTTAGCATTGTGGGTTTAATTATAAAATTTTCCTGATTAATAAAATCAAAGTGATTTAATTTATATGATATTGACAAGAAATTTGAAAAATATGAAGACTTTGATTTTTTTCATCTTTGCCATCTCAATTTTTTAGTGATTTTTTAAGATTTTTGATACTTAACTGTCATCATTTTGAAAATTTTTATAAAATGACGTGATATTTTGATATCATTTCAATCAAACATATATTTATCTTTTTAAATTAATAAATCAAATTATTTAAATTAAATATGATTTCTGAACGATTTTGTTTAAGGTAGCTTTATTAATACAAACTATGGCTTTACCATTGACATATAATTCACTGAAAGGTAAATATAGCACCTTAAAAGCTATTTTTTGAATAAATTTTGAAAAATGTGTTCGATTCCGTTCAGTGAAGTAATTTTCAATATTCGTGAAAAGACTACTGAAGCTCAGAACTGTTAAAATTCTAATAAAGAAAATATTTTTTGAGAGGATTATTGAACGGTTTGCTATTTACAAATGAGTCACAATTATTGATTTTATTATTCATGACACAAGAGAGGTTTGAAGAAGACATATTTATTAAGTCATTTTACTATTTACACAATAGCATTAGTTGATACAAATAGCAATCAAAACATATTACTTCAACCAAATACTATTTAATTGGTGGTTTGTGAGAAACATGATGATCTCAAACAATTAAATTGCTAATAATTGAAAATCATTAAAACTTTGAGATATTATATCTGTCAAGACGAGGGATAGTATTTTCTAAAGACATTATTTATTAAATGTGGTTTAGTATTTATATGTTAAATCCGATAAACCGTTATAGATTGTACCAATAGGATATGATCAATAAAATAGTAATTAACCATTCATAATTTAATTGTAACTATTGGCTAGTTACGACAATATCATTATCAATTGCCTATTTCAGGGAAAAGGCGACACTGGGTAAAATGATTTCGAACTGTCTTACGAGTCTCTTCTGTTCATGTCTTATATTTAAATCAATAGATCATCATGCAAGAAAAAGTAATTTGTTTTCATTATAGCTTTTTTTACGCCTATGGAGAGAGGATCTTCAAAAGACTCCCATATGAAGACATGTCTCATGCCAATTCATTTTAGGTAGTGTTAAACTTTTACTCACTAAAAACTCTCCTCATTGACCACGGCTCTGATAGATCCACCACACCTCAGTGACCGTAGTTCCAGGATCTTCATTATACATCCAAAGCTAGTTTAGATTATATATCTTTAGTTTTCAGGTTGGTCATGTGTGTGGGGATGGCTCGATTCTCATTTACTGAAAAATTAAATAAGATGGGATCTTGTATATTCTAAGAGCACAACAATCTCTATTCTTCTGATTGAAATTGCATTATAAGAGTATTATTGTTGTAAAGGAGTTAATGATAAGCAACCAATTAATTTACTATCCCCTTTACAATTGTTCAACATATATTTGAGTTATTCATTAGTTCTCCTTTATTAAACAAATTAAAGAATTTATTTAATGGGTAATCTAAAGATTATCAATTATTCTTTAATTGATTCCGTGTCGGTTCTCTTATCTCCACCCGATGATCTAAGCACTAACTGCTCAAGACTCACATGGTTGTCCGCCTCTTCAATACTTCGTCGTCTTTCAAATGAAACAGACTCGATAGTCTTCTTGAGTACAATAGACTGGATGTACGCTTCGACTTTAGGCTCAATTCCTATCTCTTTACTATACTTGTTGTGGTATTTCGTTACCAGCCCTTCCCAGGTCATTACGTATGGAATTATATTCACTTTGCACTTGTAAATCAATGATAACTCATTTGCTATTAAATCGTATTTTCTAGTTTTTTCATTTTCAACTTGAGTTAATAGGTCAAGATTGGTGATTCCAACCTCTATCAGAGTTATTTCATTTTTCTTTTTATCATGTAAGAAGATATCTGGCTTGTCATGTTGTATTTTAATGTCCGTCTTAATTCTTGTATCTACTCGAATCTCGACATTTTCATTTGCTACAACTTCTTGAACGGAATGAGATTTCAATTTTCTTGTCTTCTTAATTCCGAATCTTCTACACAGTGATAAATGTATGCATCTTAATACTTCATTATGCCTTCTCATGTAATCATGACCAAGCACACGATCGCATTTAGTGGCAAGATGATCTACTGTCTTTGGCACAGCTTTGCAATGTGGGCACTTGACTTTTTCTCCAAAGAATATATTTCTGTCCTGAAGGAAGCAATAAGTTACTTCATCTCTTGGCTTCATATTTCCTTTGGTAAGCCATACTGAAGAGTCTTTAATGGAGGCAAGTTCATGATCACAAACCCTAAACAACCTTTCGTGGAGTTGTTTGCTTTTAATATTGGTCATTAGGGATTTAATTTGTAATTCATAAAGAGATTCTTTGGTAATCTCGCCTTCTGTATTATACTTCAGTCTTATGTATTTGTCAATTGTTGAGAGATGTGTCTTATTGTCTTCTTCAACCTTAATTATGGCATTACGCCTTAAGGACATACTTCTTGATCTCTCCAGGGAATTTATTAAACAAATAATTATATGATTGGCTAATATGGGTTTGGATAACATTGAACACTTTGAATCAGAAATAGAAAATCATGGGAAAACAAAGAAAGTAACAGAAGAAATGAAGATTGAGGATGTAGAAAGTCTCCCAAGGACACCACCCGATCTAAAAGTCGGCTCCAGAGACCCTTGGAAGTCCTAATAAACGAAGTCAAGTCGGATGATCCAAGATGGCCAAAGAATTTCTTTGAAGCTGTGCAAAGAAGATTTGGAAGGATGCTTAGATTTGGCTGGACTCGAACTGTTTTTGTGGTAAGTTCCAGAAGAACATATCCTTAGATAAATTTAAAAGGATGTCAGTCTCAGGGCGTTCTGATAGATTCGATATGCACACAGTCAAGCGTGTCAAAACAATTGAAAATCCGTTAGAAATCTGCAATCTGATTAATTCGAAATTCGGTTAAAGGATGCATTCCTGAAGCGTATAAAAAAGCGAGATTTATTAACTAGGTGCATTTGTGTTTCTGCATGAGGAAATTATAAGCCTCCTACTGAGGTCTTGAACACTCAAAACAAACCCAAAGCCAACTCTTTCAAGCTTCAAGGAAGCCCTTTTTATCCATGCTGCACACGCTACCGACCCACCTCCCCTTTTTCGGGGTTTTCTTTTTATGAGTCTGCTGTAATGTTCTGATATAAACTGTTATTGGTTTCACATATATAAGTATGTTACTCATCCAGGCAATCACGAAAAGACCACAGTTATCCGTCTCGTGAACATATTCTGCCCAGCTATTAAACTAATAACTGTATGATTGTCTAATTGAGATAGAAATGCGAAAGGCCATTTAATGAAGATGTCTTCTTTAAATAATGACTTAGTATACGACGACAATTATGATTACACAACTTTGAAATCATGTAAATTTCAGTTGAAAGTTAGAAACTAAATAAGATTTAATACCAAGGCCGATATCACCTAATATAATAAATGTAATACAAATTATTTATTTGAATAATTTAAATAATATCTCTCTATTGATGCTGTTCATTGGTTTGTTTAGGTATGGTACCACCTTTTCTTTTGATATTTTAATATTTATTATTAATTTAGCAATAAACGGCTTGGTAGTCATTAAGAAATCTAAAAATATTTCTTCGTCAAATTCAACTACTGAAGGATCTTTATCAATTATTTGAATGATGTATTCAAGTATTTGAGTTTCTTGTATTCCTAAAATACTTGGAAAATCAAGCAAAGTGAATGTGTTTCCTATATAATAGTAGAACTTGTCTCTCATACACTGTGGTATATCTTTAAATCTTCCAATAATAAAAAGTAGAAGTTCTATTTTAAATTCATCACAGACACATTTCAAGATTTCATCAATCAACTCAACTTGCTTCCTATAATTGGGTGTATTATAAATAATATAAAAAGTTGAATATACAATTTCAGTATCTGTCTTTTCAAAGGAAGAAAGGAATTCAAGTAATACTTTTGTATTCTCCTTTAGATTTTCAATTATAAAAAAAGAATCTGAAATTAAAAAAATTTTCTGATCACTTTGAATTTCCATGGGAATCGAATTCATTTCTTTAAAAAATAAAATTTATTGTTATTTTTCTGATCACTTTGAATTTCACGAGAATAGAATTCATTTCTTTAAAAATACAAGTTTATTTAATGAGTAGTTAAATGGATATCAATCATTGAATCTTAAGCTGGTGTCTATTTTAAGTTATTGTGAAGCTAAAGCTTTAGCAAGAATTAACAATCATTTTCTCTTATTTCCCATGAAATAATCCAACAGCAAATGCTCTTGTCTTTTTAACATTTCAATCTCCCTGTAAAGTTCTTCATTGAACATTTTTATGCTGTAAATATCGTCTTGGATGTCCTGGATTAGTTTTTCAATCTCGACTGTAATTGATTGCTGGCTGTTATTCGAGTTCATTGGGTTTACAATCTATTTTTGTGTTGGTTGAAAATAAAATAATTCCATTTTACAAGCCATTTATTTATTTTATAAATCTGCACTTGGTCCGAGATGACTTTAAACTAGAGCAAGAAAGGAAAGCATCTTCATACTGTCTTTCGGTATAATAAACACTTTATAGTGCTGAAACTTGGTGCTTCCTTTGAGAGATTGGCAATCTTTTTCTTAAATCCTTGTGAACATTTTTATGAATTTAAAAAATAAAGAAGACACCAGGCTGCAGTTGTCTGTAAAGCATGTCTGATGTAGGAGGTAGAGGTGTAATATTTTCGACACATAGGATCCCTGTGTGTCGTTTGGTTTCAAAATTCCAGGTGGTTTAAAAATGTGTATGTATATGGAATGGACATAAAGCCATTCCACTTTGAGTATAAAACATATATTTTGCTCCTAGTTATTGAAACCCGCCAGGGTATGATAGGGCTTAGCCCTGAATTTAGAGTGATCCGTTGAGTATTTTTCCGATCTTTCTTGGCCAGGGCCAAGTTTCCTACATCCAATATTAGTTTTTAGCAACCCGTTTCACAATAAGGTTTTCACCGATCACTCACTAGCTATAGATATATAGTGAAAATAAATTACTTTTTTTTTTTATAAATCTGCACTACTCCAGTTATTGGAAACCAAACAATATAAAAGATGAACAAGAGCCCTTTTCAGTATTGATGTAACTTCCCTATTTGTAAATAATCTACAGCTGATAAACCAGATTTTGAGTTCTAGCCGAACCAAAAAGGTCAAAATCTTTCAAAATTGGGTTTGAACTTTAAATTATAATTTCATATTTAAAATAAGATTAAAAAATAACCGAAACAACCAAAAGCATCTGTACAAATCCCAAGCCCATTCTTTCCATCGAAGGTCTTTTTCATGTCGACATGTGGTGATCGATGTGTCCCACCCCGTTTTTTCTTTGTAAAAACGCTGCTATCGGCCTCACACACGTAATCGTGTCATTTATCCATGAAAAGGCTACAGTCATCTGTCTCATGACAGACTCTGCCCATAATTAAGGTTGAAGAAGACAATAAGACAGAGCTCTCCACTATTGACAAATACATAAAACTGAAGTACAATACTGAAGGCGAGGTTACCAATGAATCTCTTTATGAATCACAAATTAAATCCCTAAAGACCAACATTAAAAGCAAACAACTTCACGAAAGGTTGTTTAGGGTCTGTGATCATGAATTTGCCTCCATTAAAAATTCTTCAGTATGGCTTACCAAAAGAAATATGAAGCCAAGAGATGAAGACACTTTAATGGAGGAAAGTTCAGGATAGAACTAAATTCTTAGGAGAAAAAGTCAAGTATCCACATTTAAAAACTGTGCCAAAGACAGTAGATCATATTGCTAATAAATGCGACCGCATGTTAAGTTATGATTACATAAGAAGGCATAATGAAGTGTTAAGGTGCAAACATTTATCACTGTGTAGAAGATTCGGAATTAAGAAGACAAGAAAATTGAAATCTCATTCCCTTGAAGAAGTTTTAGCAAATGAAAATGTCGAGATTCGAGTAGATACAGGAATTACAACATGATAGACCAGATATCCTCTTACATGATAAAAAGAACAATGAAATGACTCTGATAGAGGTTGGAATTACCAATCTTGATCTATTAACTCAAGTTGAAAATGAAAAAACTAGAAAAGACGACGAAGTATCGAAGAGGCGGACAACCATGTGAGTCTTGAGAAGATAGCTCACAGATGATTTGGTGTAAAAAAAACGAAACAACCAGAAGCGCCTGTGCCCGTATAGGAGGAAATTTTAAACCTCCTACCGAGGTCCTGGGCACTTAGAACAAATCCTAAGCCCACTCTTTCGAGCTTCGGGAAAGCCCTTTTTTATCCATGCCGCTCCCGCATGTTGGCTTTTCAGCCACCACCTCCCCCTTTTTGGGGTTTTCTTTTTATGAGAAGGCTGTGACGTTCTGATATAAACTGTTATTGGTTTCACACACATGAGTGTATTACTTATCCGGGCAACCACAAAAAGATTACAGTCATCCGTCTTACGACAGTTTCTGCCCAGGATGATCGGGTGTAGACAAGAGACATAACATGGAATTAATCAAAGCGTAAATATTATATTATAGATTAAATTTCATTTAATATTTAAAATTAATAAAAGGGTCTTATTATCATAAAGATAATGTAGAATATAATTCCACAAAATATTTTCATGCCACCATATGTTGTATTAGAATTGGCATGGCGCCCACTGAATAAAGTTTCCATGAAAGTTGGCTCACAATGATAACGCAAAGACCTTCTATTCAAACCATTTTTTGGAACATTGTCTTGTCCATTAGGTACAGAAGAGATTCCTGACGACTCACGAGGCTCGTTTAATAATGGTTCGGTATAAGAATGTTTGGATTCTTCCGTTTTCATTCTTGATTCGGAGCTCAATACATTTTGATTTTGAGACGTTGTAGAAATTGATTGTTTTAAAAAACAATTAGAATCAGATTGCCGAATCTCTTTATTACAATCAAGATTGGAAGAAATAATATTATTCATACCAATCCTATTAATATTTGATGGATTTTGAGAAGATAAGATGTTTGATTGCCTGTCATGAGAAATTGAAGGAGATCCTGATAAGAATCGATTACTAGGTAATTTTGAATTACTTCTTGAATCATTATCTTGTATCGAATCTGATTGTCGTTTATATGAAATATTAGAATGATCGATAATTTCTTCCATTTGCTTAGGATTTTCTTTTATGGAATCAAGATTTCCTGAATCACTTTCACTGTGCACTGAACGAATCGAAGTCACAGTATAGTTGCATTCCTCACTCTTTTCCTCTTCAGAGACTATGATATCCTCCTCTGGGGAAGGAATTAGGTTTTGTTCATTTGAATTAATTTTCTCTAGTTCAATATTAGATGACAAAATTTGAACATTAAAGTTTTGTAATCGCTCCTGAAGTTTTTCTCCTTCCTCTCTTGCTGACAAATCATTGATAATCATCTCAACTATTTCTCTTCTAACTTTACTTTCTTCTACTTTAATATTTGAGATTTTCAAACTTGCTTTCCATTCCTCTCCATATCTTATGACTTCATTCTCTGGAGAAGGAATCAAATTCGCTTCACTCACATTAGCTTTCTCGTCTATAATTATTGTTTTTACTGATTCACCATTAAATAGCAAATTTTCTGTAAAAAAGTTGAGTGATGAATCCTCGACATTTCCTTCTTCTACTGGTAAATCATTGCTATTTATATCACCCATTTCTCTTCCAACTTTACTTTCCTCTTCTTTAACCGGTGAACTTAAGTCCACAACACTAATAACCATTGAATTTTCCAATTAGCTAAATTCACCAAGTGACTTCTCAACCTTAACATTGTCAAATTGTTTACTCTTTTTCTTTTCCTTTTTAATAGCAAGATCAATGTCGAAAATCTTGAAGAATTTTATATCAGCAATTTGTTCAGGTGTTAGAGTTCTGGTTGGAAATTTCATTTTCTTATTCTTCATCTGGAAAAAAGAGTTATAGGTGTTCCAAATATTCAGGTCGAATGAATTTCGTAGATTCAAATTCTCGATTTTATGCAAATTGCTTCCCAAACGATCAAGTTCAAATTTTAAAGCAGCAGTTATTTCATTTGATTTCAACTCATCTGAACTTTCCCCTTCTAAACATTTATTCCAACTATCAATGAAATTTAACATAAAAGCAAATTGAAAGCTTTTCAAGTCAAAGACAAAAAACTCTGAATTCTCAAATCCAGTAATCCATTTTTTGATTATATGGAAGAATAATAAATTACTAGGAATCAAGCATCTTTTAAAACACAATTCGAACGTGTCAGGTGAATCTCCTGCAATCCTCTTGAAAGTATAAACAAATATATTATTAACAGCTTCCTCTAGCTTGGCATAGTTTTTATTAGCCTTTTCTACATTTTCAGTTAAGCTATTTGGATTGTTTAATATGAAGACAATATTACAGTAGCAGTTCAGAATCATGGCTAACTCTGTGATTCTACTAGAATAATTAAGAGACTTGATATTACACTCTTGTATTCGAGTAACAGCTTCTCTTACATAGCTTATAAATGAGTTAGGATCTAATTTTTCTTTGTTTAATCCTGCGAACATACTTAATCCCCCTAACTCCAACAAGCTTAATGAAGAAGGATCTCTCTGAAATATCACCATTTTTGAAATTCTTTTTTCTGCCTGCTTCAAATCTTTCTCGATCTGTGATTTACTCTCTTCAATCAATAAATAATACATGACTTTGAAAAAGTCATCTTCCTTGGATTCATTAGTTGAATTCAACAAATCTGTTAAGCCACTTGAATCAAGGAACAAACTAATAAAATCAAATAGAAATTTTACATTCTTCAAAATTCTTGTAAATATGATTGGATGAATCAAATCAGATTCCTGAAGATTTTTCAATGCTTTCATCGACATAAAGGAATTCTTTTTTGTAAACTTTAATAGCTTTTTAGGCTCTGTTGTTTGAATGTCCTTTGTGAACTGATTAAATTTCGTTAATAATTCCTTAACTACATTGTTGAAATCTATATGATTAAATAATGAATCAGCTTCGATTAATGCATGCAGTGAAGCACGAATTGATTTTATATTATTCGACTCTTCAGCCCTTGGGACAAATACCGTTTCAGAATGAGAATCTATCTTCTTGGCTTCGATTAAATTGTAAGAACTCATAGATTCCTGGTTTATTACTTCATGAGTCGCCAAAACAACTGAAAGTATTGTTAACATGGGTTTTGTGTAGTTGCGATTTAAATAGTCTAATTTTAATTAATTCTGGTTTGATTTTAACGGAATTGATCAAAATTTTTATCAAAATTTTACCTGCAAGGGGAATAATGAAACAATTTTCCCTTCAAAGGAATTCTGATTGGACAAGCACATCGCCTTTGTAGTGAAATATTCCAGAAACTGAAAGGATAAACTAAAAATGTTTAATTGCCAGAACATCATAGTCTCCCTATTAAAATAAAAATTCGAAAGAAGGAGATTGGATCGTGGTAGCTTTAAGGCCGGTAATGGGTCCACCTGTCACCACATGTAAAAAAGGGCTTGCCCGAAGCTCGAAATGGTGGGCTTAGGATTTGTTCTAAGTGCCCAATACCTCAGTAGGCGGTTTAATCATCGAGTTTGACATATTCTTCCGGTTCAAGCTTTAGTACTCCTACATGGTAGTTAATCACAGACACTGCATGCTCATTTATCGCTTTGAATAAATTCTTTGCATTCAGTTTGCTTTCACACAAATTCTTGACTCTCTTTAAAATTTCATTTCTTACTTTTTCAAAGGAATCTTTGGATATTGTGCTACTAGCTGTCTCAATAATTCCCAAGTATTTGTAGCTTTCTTTACCTTCCAAAAACGTAGCATCTGATTCACAAACTTTGCTGTTGGTTGCGGATTTGGTCTTATTCATTTCCAAGCCAATTGCTTTATTGTTCTAAAATAAATATTTCTGATTAAATGTTCTTTTTTGTCTTTTTAAGTCTGTGTCATTTCTTTGGATCTTTAAACTTATAAATTTTGTTGTGATGAGTCTATAGTATTTCATTGTCCTAAATAGCTTAATGAACTAATGTAAAGATCAGCCAATAAATTATATCTTCTAATTCTCAAGAGTTCAATGCACAACTTGTCAAAACTAACAAATTTACTACCATTGATTTTTTTTATCAATTTTGTCAGTGGATTGGTTTATAAGCCGGGGAATGAATCCAGCTAGGCCAAATCTTTATATTTTCAACTGAAAAAGTATCAAAAGTCAAGAATGAAATAAAGGAATTATTCGCCTGGAAAAGTATAAAACTTAAAACAAAATAAAGGAATCACTTTACAGGAAATCTAATTGATTGACTTTTTAATAGGATACAGAATCATGAATGATATACATTTAATAGCTGTGAGCCTCAGTAATGAAATACCATAGAGAAGAGAAGTCTTTACCCCAAACCTACAATTTTCCTCACGTCTCCAGACATTTCATTTATTAAAGGATAATCGATGTAATCACTTGAATTTGTATGGGGGTTTGGATTCTTTCCTTTAAAATTAACTGACCTTCTTGCATAAAATATATATTTTTGCATGAATTCATAAAATCTATTTATTTAAATGTCAATCCTATCATTATTTTAAATTAATAACTGGATTGTTTTTATATTAAATAAAAGTAAATTATTTTGCTTATTAGATTAGGATATAATGTTTAATAAACTATGCTGTGATCAACTAAATTCAATGTTTTTAGAAGATGGATTTCAAAATTACTGCTATCTCCCAGCCAAGACTGATTGTAATTTATTAACTGATTAATTATATATCAGTTGAGTAATTTAATAAATCAACATAGATTCTAACAATAGTACAGATATCCATATGAAGTTACATCAGATGGATCTCTTATTTATATAAATAGCCATGCAATTATATAATTACGTATTATCTCATTACAATTGTCCAATAGAAATATCAATAAAATCATTTAATAAATTAATCTTCTTTGAAAATATTGGCTTTGTAAACGACAAACAATATTATCATCATTGCTTGAAATGTTACTTTTTTACACTGATGAAGTCTATTTTGTATTTAATTAATTATTTGGATGACTCAATTATTTCTTCATTCTATTTACTCTAATAATTGATAAAATAATCATAGTTTCTGCCCAGGGATGAATCAATATCTAAACTATTTCTTCTCTAATTTAATTTATTTTCGGTTTTTAAAATTTTGTTTTAATTCATTTTATTTACTTGTTTTACATTAAATAGATTTTAAAATTAAAACAGTTTATTCGATGAAAAAAGAAAAAGAGCCACAGAATTTAAAATTTAATCAATTTAACGAAAACACAAACCTTTTTGATAAGCTAACACACATAAGGAGAACAAAGGAAAGGATGGAAGTTATTCTTCGACCAAATGAATATTTAAAGGTAATTCATGAAATAAAAATTAGTATGACAGAAAGCAAATCAAATGAATGCTAAGTTTTATTTGTACATTCTGTTTTTTGAAATGTTTAATGATAATAAAATATATATCTTCTTTAAAATCCCTTTTTTTTTAATTTAACGATTAATTAATCATTTCAACCGTAATTGATATTTAAATAAGTCTCTTGGCTTGTGAATTATTTCTATTATGAAATAAAGAGTGGACCAGGATGCTATCATCTACCGTTTTATCGAATCAATTATTTATAGAATTCATTACTATGATAGCCTTAATACATTATGGTTTTAACTGAAAGGAAACTTGATTAAATTTATTTTAAAGGAAAATGACTAAGCCACTTTGAAATAATTATATTAATAAGTTATGCAGCTTCTAGAGAGTGAAAGGGATTTTATTGTCAAGAAGAGAACCAGTATTTTTAAAAACATTATTAATTAAATGTGATTTAGTCATTCTATCTTAAATATAATAATACATTATTGGACTAGAATATCATACATACATACATACATACATACATACATACATACATACATACATACATACATACATACATACATACATACATACATACATACATACATACATACATACATACATACATACATACATACATACATACATACATACATACATACATACATACATACATACATACATACATACATACATACATAGTTAAATCGTAGGTATTGGTTAGGAGAAAACTATTTAATTATAATTTAAATGTGGCTATCAATAAAAATGGCTACCATGGCTGGCAATATTATGATGAGGAATATCTTCTTCAATAACACCCGAATTTCTATGTATTTTGTCTTTTATAATTTTTGTATGCCAATAGCATACCATTCTGGTAAAAAAAGATTAATTGATTTCCACTGTATTTCTATGTTTAGTGAGAGATTCTTAATATTGAAAGAGTTTCTAAAACTTTACCTAATTGAGCTTTGAAAAATTTCTCTGCCCAGATCAAAATCACAAGACTAATCACTCAAATTCTGGGTTAATTCCTATCATATCCTTTCACTCTTATATAACTACGATAAAATTCATGTCTATCAAAGAAAATGTTTGCTCGAGAACATTTTCTTTGATAGACATGAATTTTGAAACCAAACACTACACAGGACAACTATGTCTCATAATACATGAATATGAAGGCCCTTCTCTTTTTATTACAGATTTGTGTTATAGAAAATTGCTATCTTGATGATTGATATAATTATTCAAGGAGTTAAGAAAAAGCTAGCCACACATATTTTTAATAGATGTGAATCTAAGAATATTGAAAAATCAATTTATCAAACTAGCACGACATCACAGACATTTATTTGATGGCTTAAGTGCTATATCTATTATGAAATGTTAGATTAAAAACATTATGAATGAAGGTGTTAATCAGATTCACCTTTTAACAATGTTTCTTAACATAAGATTTTCTTATTAATCTGTTAATCTAGCATCGCTAACTATAAACATAGTTGATCTCATTCGTTTATTTGCTGATTACTATTATTACCTATTATTGATTTGTGAAAATATTAAATATAAATTCAAGTCTATTTACTAAATCGGTTTAATATTAACAGTTTGATTTTAGTTGCTACAGAATACACTTATCTGTCATTCCACATCGTTCAGGTCACTTACTGAACTTTTCATAAAATAAATTCATTAATCTGATATTAATCTATTTTGTCAGATCAATTTCTAAGGTTCTCTTCTTATTGATTTCGCTGTCAAGATTAGATCCAAAATTTAAAGTGTCCATAATCAATATGTAAGAAGTAAAGGAAGACACAAAAATGTCATTAATAAAATATATAGCGAAAGTTAAGGTTCTTTCCCAAGTTTCAGAATTCTTAAAAATTGTCATAGTAATGGCGTCAAATAATATGAAAATCACCTTCAGAAGTGGAAGGAGCAATGCAATTCTTCGCTGTGGCAAATATTCTTCACTTTCAAAGACACTCATGAATATTAAAAGCAAAAATGAAATTAATAATAAGAAAAGTTTTGTGAATATTTGAATACTATTATATTCAGACTGGTTTTTAACAAGTCTTGATGTTGAAATTGCTAGATAGAATAGGTTTAATGGTTTTAATGAGTTTAGAACGATGCTATAATAATAAGCATCTTGAATTTCCTTATCACCCCCAATAGCTTTGAAAATATCAAGCCAAAGATTGTCTTTATTTTTAATAATAAAATAAAAAATAAAACAGCCTCTGTACATATTGTCATAGAAACTAAGCATCCACAAATTTTAGGTAAAAAATAACCGCCCCATTTTGTTGTGAAAAATATGAAAACGACATTAAGGTATTTTCTATCATGATTAATATTGTTATATAATATTTGATAATGTTTCTTTTGAATATACATTCTAAGGTTAAATAATACTGAAATATATTCATTTCCCAAAGGGTTATTATGTCTTTGGGTCTCGCGTAATTCCTTGAAGAACCAATAATATTAGGAAGTATTAAGGCTATAGATAGAAAGATCGAACGAATAGTTACCAGAAAAAGATGGATTTTGTTGTCTTGTAATTTTATAAAATGCAAGTTGCCTCCCGATGTGGTCATTTTTGTTTTTCTTTACTCTTGTTTCTCGATTGATTTAATCATGTCACACATATCTGTCAAATGTTTTAATATCAATTAATTTGATTGATATGCCATCATGTTGGCTTTAAATATTTTTAATAATATTGAAAGGTGAGATTCAAGAATGCAAATGCTTTCATGTGCTATTCAAATCTTTACTGGTGATGATTGAAAGGTGAGATTCAGTAATGCAGATAGATATATTTTTAGTATCAGTTCTTATGATAATTAGTTTTCAATTCAAAGTATAATGGAAAATAAAAGATCTTAATTATTATTCTTATGACAGTAGATTTTACATGTAAATATTGTTTTTAGATTTCATGTATAGACAAGAGACTTGACACGGAATCAATCAAAGGGTAGTTGATAATTAATATGTTACCCATTAAATAAATTCTTTATATTTGATTTCATTATTTATTCATAGATCGCATCTTGTGTCTCATAGTGATCATTGTCAAATAATGAGTTGTATGTGGAATTTCGATAAATGAACTAACTATACACCAACCAGTACCTAGGTTTAATTAAGATATGTGGGCATTTCTGAATTATCAAAATATCTGTTAATCAACCTTTTCAGTTCAATACTATTTATTGTATAAAAAATGTGTAATTAAGGTTCTTACTAAGAATTATCTAAATGACCATTTTTAAATTATTGTTTTTCAAGTATCCACAGCTCAGTGTTGAAGAAGTAGATAATGCAAGTGTTGGATGAAAGACTAAATTTAAAGGCTATTTTTGCATAGTAGTAACTAAATTGTGGGTATTTCAAATCTATTGTATTCCCCTTGATTGAAATCCTTAAGTTTAAATCAAAGGGTTATAGATTAAGCAAAATTGATATCACTCTAATAAAAAGATGCATGGAGTTTGTCAGAAAAGATTTCAAGGATTTCGAATGAGTATTTATTTAGTAAATGTAATTTAAAGAACTGACCATTCTGTTATGAACTGATATATTAGGATCTAAATAGGCAATAAATATAAATTAATTTACTTAATGTGATTTACCTGAATTATCAATGTTAATTGTACAATAGCTTATTATTCATTCTCTAAAATATCCCATCAATTATACTTAATCTTGAATTTTTAAATATAATTGATGGGATATAAGATTTCAATCATTAAACAACCTTTTCATCTTTGTCTTCATTGTCAAGGAAGCCAAGCTGTTAGTTTTAAACCTGTTGGGTGCCCTAAAATATTGAAGAACAGTAAAACTAAATAATGAAATCTCCGATACTGTATTATTTATATCACATTGCTAAATCGCGAGAAGATTTATAGGAATACTGTAGTGAGAACCTGCTGATTGAACATATATGAAACCTTCCTTTAATAAAGATGTTTATAATTTGGCAAGTATACATTGAAAGAATGGGCATATGTCATAAATCAAGATATACTTCCAAAATTGGATGCATACTTACCCGCATCTGTCTTTTTCTAGATTTCAATATTAATATATCAAAAAAGACATGATCTAAATATTAATTCTAAAGCAATAATTTAAAACAGCCTATCAATGAGTTCTATATAAATTCTTGACCAATGCTTTACATTTAAAGAGATTGAATGAGCTAGCTTTAATTATTATTAAAACGACTGTAGTCTTCAGAGTATTTCGCTCATACGACAGAAATCGGATGTAAATTAAGACACAAAATAAACAACCAAAAACAGTATTTAATCGTAGATCTGAAGCCATAAAAAAATTTAATTACTTAAATTCAGGTGCAAGGCATTTTACATTTTCTAATATAAAATCCAGAATGCAAGAACTGAAGCAATTGAACATTTCAAAATGAGGTTTCAGAAGAGCTAGATTAATCAGTTATGACAGCTATGAAGAAAACATAATTTTTAATCCTTTGATAGGAAAATTTTTATGTGGTTAAAAGGGGTAGTGGTTTAGAGATGAAAAACCTAATCAACCCTATTAAATATAGAGGGAGATTTATGGTTTCATAGGAAATATCTTCTTATCGATAGGATTGTGGGTGCTGTTACATTTTTCTAGACCCTTTGTCTTCTTATGCTTGAATTATAAGTTTTCACAGGATAGCAATACAAAATACACATATAATTAAATAGTGGTTCTTTAGATGTACAAAGAAGTATCTAGCATTCATTTCCATGTAATTTGAATTTAAGAAATAGAAATCATAGAATTACAAAATATTTCAGAACAGAGACAAAGACTGACATTTGTCTTAGATTCTTAAGATTGAATTCTTTGAATTTTCAGAAATAAATGTTGAAACAGGAACATAAAGGACAATATTAAAATCTACTATGTAAAAGCAATTAACATTCCTTCTCAGAGTTGAATCACTATCAATTTCATGACTTGACTGTGTTATTCTCTTTCTTTAATTATCTTCTAAATCAAAAAAGAGAATAACACAGTTCCTTGTTGTCTAGAATGTCTACCTTTAAAGATTCTATAAAATATAATTTGTTTTTTGACAATTGACCGTAAATAATATATCTTCTTCCAGCTTCTAACTTTTTATTGTATTTAACTAAGCAAAAAGCTGTTGAATCAAAGCCATAATAAATATTTGGGAACTTCTTTTTAATAATTGTTATAAAAAACGGTAAAACTTGATAGTGCTCAAACATAATCAAGAAATTGAAATGCATCTTGGGAGACTGGTTGGATTCTTTGAGAATTGTTGATCTTTCATTGTAAATAGTAGATCTAGATATCATAGATAGTTCTATATCATCCTTGTTGAAAACATCAAATTTCTTTAAAGATTCATCACACATAAGGGGAACTTAAATGAAATCATTTCATTCATATAAAATTACTAAAAAAAATGAGGTGTGAGAGTCCAAGCTGTTAGGCTTTCTTTGAAACGTTTTGGAATTTTCATAATATTTATTAATAAACTGAAGTTAGTATTTTTAGATCAGTAATAAATATTTGTTATTATAAAATAGAATGAAGTAGAAAAAACTGTTATATTATATCAAATTAATATAATTTAATCAAGCTGTATACGAGGAGCAATATTCATAGCCATTAATTCTTGCATTAGAAGTTTAAATGCATATGGAATTTGGATTGCAGATATTTCAGTTTGATTTGAACAAGGTCTACATTCTAGAATATCTTTACCTGAAATAGCTAATATACCACACTTATTACAGACATAGCAATTATAAGAATCAGAAACATCCATTAGTCTCTCCTTCAGGAATGCAGCAGCACCGTGTGAAATCATACAATCCCTTTCCATTTCTCCAAATCTTAAACCACCATCTCTAGATCTACCCTCGAGTGGCTGACGAGACAGGATTTGCAGCGACCCTCTAGCTCTGGCATGAATTTTGTCATCAACCATATGTTTCAGTCTCTGATAGTAAGTAGGGCCAAAAAATATTTGCGCCCTTAATTTCTTGCCTGTCATTCCATTAAACATAATTTCCAATCCCCTGTGATGATACCCAAGTTTCTTGAGTCTAGCTGATATCTCATCCACTGTCATGTTATTGAAAGGGGTGGCATCACCCTCCTCACTCTCGAGTGCAGAGACTTTTCCGAGCAAGCATTCTATCATATGTCCCATTGTCATTCTTGAAGGCATTGCATGAGGATTTACAATGATATCAGGTACAATTCCTTCAGCAGTGAAAGGCAAATCTTCTTGCCTCAAAGTCATTCCAACTGTACCTTTCTGGGCGTGTCTAGAAGCAAACTTATCTCCTATCTGGGGTATCCTGGTGGATCTAATCTTTACCTTGGTGAACTTATAACCATCCTTGTTGGTTAGAACAACAGTGTCTACCACACCACACTCAGCCTTTTTCATGGGAGTGCTAGAGTCTTTTTTCATATGGAAAGGTGTGTCTGAAGACTTCTCTAAATCTAATACTGGAGTTATCTTTCCTATTAAAATATCATCCCCTGTAACTTCAACACCCGGGAACACAATACCATCTTCGTCTAGTTTGTTGTAATTGTAGTTTCCCATCTTGGTACACGACTTTATATTTGGCTTGCAGAACTCTTCCTTCATTCCTGGTCTGGACATTGACTCTGCATCAGAATATGTCCTATATAGGAAAGACCTAAACAAACCTCTGTCAATGGCACTTTGGTTCAGAATGACAGAATCTTCCTGATTGTACCCACTGTAACATGCTATAGCAACTATGGCATTTTGTCCTGCAGGAAGATCTTTGAAACTCAGATAGTCCATCGCCTTGGTGCTGACTAGAGGTTTCTGTGGATAAAACAAAACATTGGCCAGAGTGTCCATCCTGTAAAGAAAGTTGGTAGAGTAAATTCCCATAGCTTGCTTTCCCATCGCAGATTGATACGTATTTCTTGGACTAGGATTGTGAGTGGGGAAAGGAATGACAGAAGCACTAACATCAAGAATAACTGCTGGGTGGATTTCACAATGAGTATAATCCTTGGTATGTAACTCTGACATCTCCATTGCTACCAAACATGTCTCCTCTTCCTCCACATCTAAGAACTCTACCACGCCCAATCTAAGAAGATCATCCAATTTTAATTAAAGTGTTCTGATTTTGTCAATGTGATCCTTGGTTATCAGAAGTCTGTGACCCTTGACTATGAATAAAGGTCTGCAAGGGCGACCAGAGTCAGAGCAAATTCGTACCTCGTCATCATTGACATCGTAGAGAATGGATATTTCTTTATCTATTTCCTGTGATCTCCTTAATGCTTTCAAACTATTAACAAGAGAGATTGGATCATTTATAATTCCTAGCCAGATTCCGTTAACGAAAACTTTGGAGCCATTAATTGAAGAGATTTCTTCAAGTCTCTCTACACCACACTCCTCAAGAATTTCAATGATAGGAGCAGAAGATTTGCCTACAGAAATGTAAGCCATTAGACTCAAGTTCTTAACTAACCCACAAGCTTGTCCCTCTGGTGTCTCAGACGGACACACAAGACCCCAATGAGTATTGTGTAGTTGTCTTGGTTTAGCCAATTTGCCTTCTTTCGCGATCGGAGTATTGACTCTCCTTAGATGGCTGAGAGTGGATAGGAAATTATATCTATTCAAAACCTGTGCCACACCAGCTCTACAAGATGTTGACTTGGTCTGGTCACCCCAGTTACCTGTGGCTAAGGCATATCTAAACCCTTGTGTTATGGTACTACTCTTTAATCCTAAAGCAACACTAAAATCTCTTGCATTTTCTATACACTTCTGCATGTGCTTTATAGTTTCAGCACACATTTTTTTAAATATCATTTTGAACAAGGAGGCAAGTAATGAACCACTGAGGTCTAACCTCTTCTTACCATAATGATCTCTGTCATCAACGTCTCTTCGCTTCAGAACTACATTTAAAGTCTTATTTATCATGTAACCCAAAAAGTAAGCTTTTCTGGTCTCACAAAATTCTTTAGTTCCAATGTGTGGTAGAAACTCCTTGGCTAATAAATTTCTGGCAAATTTAATACGCTTTTCCAATGGTGCTCCAACAGGGGCACTCCTTTTGCCTATAAAATTAAGGGCTGAGTTTTGATCCTGAATGGAACTAGCTTCTTCTAAGCTTATTGTTAAATAACCGTAAACAGCCTCATCTTCCTCAAAATTTATGTGTGATAATATTTCCTTATCGCTTAGGAATCCAAGAGCTCTATAAATAACCATGACAGGAATGTCCTGTTTCAATGTTGGTAATGAAGCCCGAATAACTCTAGGATTTTTCATTGCCTTAATGGAAAAGGCAGAGGGTGTCTTCGAACCTTTTTCTGGAACGGATCTAATTTCTGAATAGTGAGTGTATGGTGCTGGTTGTGATTTTTTAAATATATGGATTGTGTTAGATGCCATTCTTTCTTGAGCTACGACAACTTTTTCAGATCCAGTTACAATAAAGTATCCCCCTTGGTCGTATGGACATTCTCCAACTTCAATAATATCTTTATCAGCTAATCCATGTAGGATGCAACAGCTCGATCTCAGCATTACAGGCAGTTGACCAAAATTTGTCTTGCTGAACTTATGCTCATCTTTTTCTCCAAAATCATTTATTGTTGTTTTAGTAACATCTATGGAAAGATTGCAAGCGTATGTTAGATCTCTGATTCTTGCTTCATTGGGATGAAGATTCTTATTTTTCCCGTCACATTCTACATACATTGGGGGTTTTGTTACGTAGATCTGTCCGAATTTCAAAATAATTTTCTTAACTGAGGAGGAGCCAGCCGTTGGGGTTGATTGAACAATGAGCTGAGAGTTTTCATCTATCACTTCCTGCATTTTCACCTTTACAAACTGATCAAAGGAATCCAATTGCTGTCTCACGAGACCTTTCTGCTCGAAATATGAACTTATAACTTGCCAGGCGTCATCTTTAGAGGAATTCATGGGATGCTTAATTTCTACGAAAAAAAGAAAATTTAAAAAAAAATCTTTTGCCGTTTTTGAAAAATTAAAGAACATCAGCTGAACAATTTCCATGAATTGAAAATTTATTCCGTATTTATGCTTTTATAATTTATGCAGATAAAAAATGTCAATATTGAGATTATTGTAATTACAGTTTATTTAAATATATAAACAAAGTCCGTTTCATCTAAATTTCCATAAAATTTATGCATATATTTTGTTGTACAGATTGAATATACTATTTTACAAGTTCATCTTAAAAACGATTCAGGTGTGAAGAAAAGACCAATGATGAAATTTACAAACAGTGACAAAATAAAATCAAATGCTGTTATACTCTCAAATATAATCAGTTCTTGTTTGAAATGTCTTAGGAAGTTTGATTGGAAGAACTTGAAAATAAGAAAGTAGAACAATAAAAACATTGACATAGAAAATAAAATATCGGCGTTTTTTCTTAAATACGATTTAACATTGCATCTCAAAGTGCTAGATTTTACAACCAGAATTGATTCGTAGAGGAAGAATATAATAATAAATGCAATTGAATTCAACAAAGATATCATTAAAAATCTGTAAAAGAGAACCAAGCCTTGTCCTTGCAAGCCTTTTAAGCCACCCATCCTGAAAATAAAATAATAAGTTCTTGAGGTGGACAAGTACTCTATAAAAAACATTGTGTTAATGATTAAATTCAACAGTGAGGAATAATAAAAGTAAGAACGCAGGATGGAATACCTACCGATTAATGGATGCTTCTGAGTGACCATGTTTCTTCAATACAGGCAAATAATACAGAAACAAATTATAAAAGGAATGGCGTATAGAATTATAAAAAAATAAAATAAAGCATATTTGCATTAATTTGAGTTTAACAATATGGAAAATAAATTATTCATGGAGGGAATTACAGAAATTTCTTTCCTCAGGATTATTCCAGTTAGAAAGATAAATAAAATATAAATAATGTGTAAGTTCATGTTCATGGTTGGGGAACGATAAAATTTAAAAGCTTAAAAGAATAGCCAGGAAGGAAACAATTAATCAAAAAAGGGGATGAATAAATTAAAAGGGAATGGAGAAATACAAAATTGAAATGGAAGGATCTTCATTGAGAAGTAAAAGTACAGCTTAATAGAAATTAGTAGTCTTTTTCAAAGGTATTTATTTAAATGTTTTTCTTCTATGGTTTGAGCTTAATAAAGGGAACTACTGGAGATCCAATTCTGCCGTGAGGAAGAAGATGGCGTGGCATTCTATACGGGAAGTCGTACAGTGATAAGCATCGAGCCAAGCATAAGTTTAAAAAGTAAATATGCTTATTTTTAAAATCAAAATTGAAACAAATAAAATGTTTAGACGAAAGGACAATTAATAAACAACACAGAAAGAAAAATATAAATGGAAAAAATAATTCGAAAAAAAAAGGAATTTATTTTCACTATATTGCTATAACTAATGAGTGATCGGTGAAAATCTTATTGTCAAACGGATTGCTAAAAACTCCACCCACGAGGAATGGAGTAAACTTGGCCCAGGACAAGGAAAGATCGGAAAAACACAAAACGGATCACTCTAAATTCAGGGCTAAGCTCAATCATACCCTGCCGGGCTTCTATAACTAGGAGCAACATATATGTTTTATATCCAAAGTGGAATGGCTTTGTGTCTATTCCATATATACATACACTTTCGACAACCACCCGGCATTTTGAAACAAACGCCACACAGGACTCCTATGTGTCGTAAATATTACACCTCTAGCTCCTAAGTAGTGGCTGCAGACTTGTTTTACAGACAACTTATTTTTCAAATTCATAAAAATTTTCACAAGGAGTTTAGAAAGAGATTGCCAATCTCCTAATGGATGCATCGATTTTCGTCACTATAAAGTGTTTAGTATACCGCAAGACAGTAAGAAGATGCATTCCTTTCTTGCTCTAATTTAAAGTCATCTCGGACCATACATTTCGTTTCGAATTCACTTGTTGGTTCATACTTCTCGTCTTCTCTCTCTTTATTCGAATCAATTGTCTCAATATCATCTTTTGTTATTTTCAATTCTAATTCATGATTTTCCACTTTTTGCTTCTTCTCCGTCAATGAATTATCAATGAAGAACATTTTTTAAATTAAGTAATAGTTTGATATTAAATAAAATTTTAAGATATCAACTGAAGGAATAAACTTAAAATATTTTATTGTTGGAACATCACAACCTCTTCATAAAAATAAAACGAAAAAAGGGGAGGTGAGGCCAGAAGGTAGCTGCAAGATTAACATGCGGGAGAATCATGTATAAAAATGGCTTGCCCGAAGCTCGAAAGAATGGCTTAGGATTTGTGGTGAGTACTCATGACCTCGGTACCAGATTTAAAATTTCTTCCCACAGAGGTAAAAGAGCTTCTAGTTAATGAATTTCGTTCAGCTTTTATTTTGCATTGTGTAGTACCTTTATCAGCTTAGATGGAAATTATTTAAAATAATTTATTTTTGCACAATTATGGATTTTTACAGCGTGGAGAAAATCTTGGAAGACGAGGAGAAAATAAAAGTAAAGTTCCCATGCGAGATGTCTGGATTCGGATATTACATAAACCCGTCGCTCTGAAGTATTAGAAAAGACACTAAGGCTGAAGTCCCTATGTTCCTTGTTAAATTTCTGTTGGAAAATGGATTTTGTACTCTTCTTGATAATATTTATGAGAAACTCAAATTTGATTTAAAAGCAGAAGCAAGCATTGTTGATTTAAGAGGAAAAAACTTCTACAATATCTGTAAGCAAATGACAGAGTCAAGGATTTTGTCTGAGATATTTTTCGCCAGAATGGGCGTGTATGCTGGATTGCTTCTAAAGCACGACTTCAATGAAAACGACCTGGCAAAAATGAGTGTGGAAGAGAGAAAATTGATTCTAGAATCAAGATCAAATTATAAAGAATTCCAAGACTTTTATAACAGGATTAGCGAACTATAAATGAACTAGGTTGTCGATATGGGGGTCTTACTTATTTAAAAGTATCAAATGATTAAAATCTTCTGCTTGAACTTGTTTATCTCATTTTTAAAGGTAAAGATCAAACATGTAGACCCTATTTTGTTAAACTGTTTCTTGATGGCCATTAGAAAATTGCTTCTATGTGATTTAATATTTGAACATGTTAATTTGTATAATATGTCTGATATCTAACAAGTGTAAACCAATTAAGATTAAAACTGTCAATTATGCCTTGAAAGTTTGATGTCTTCAAATGAAACCCCAGTTCAATATTAGATTGCCTCTGAATAAATATATTTAATACGTCGGGTCAAACACCCATCATGATATATATTTAAAAGCTGGATCAATATGAATCTGTCCGTGATTATATAACAAAAAAAAAGGAATTTATTTTCGCTATATTGCTATAGCTAGTGAGTGATCGGTGAAAACCTTATTGTCAAACTGGTTGCTAAAAACTCCATTTGGATGGAGGAAACTTGACCCAGGCTAAGGAAAGATCGAAAAAACACTCAACGGGTCATTCTAAATTCAGGGCTGAGTCGAATTATACCCTGACGGGCTTCAATAAATAGGAGAAACATATATGTTTTATACCCAAAGTGGAATGGCTTCGTGCCCATATACATACACTTTCTTGAACCACTCGGCATTTTGAAAACAAACTCCACACAGGACTCCTATGTGTTGTAAACATTACACCTCTAGCTCCTAAGTAGTGGCTGCAGACTTGTTTTACAGACAACTCATTTTTCAAATTCATAAAAATTTTCCAAAGGAGTTAACAAAGAGATTGCCAATCTCTTAATGGAAGCACCAAGTTTCACCACTGTAAAGTGTTTATTATATCGCAAGACAGTATTAAGATGCTTTCCTTTCATGCTCTAGTTTAAAGTCATCTCGGACAATTATTAAATACTAAAATCAAAATTACGTTTTCTTTTGTGGCAAATTAGTGATCAATTACAAAGTAATCTAAAGCAAATAATAGTTTGTTGGTTATGTTAATAAATAATTAATTTGTCGATATAATGTACGAAACATTGTATTAAAAACCATTTTGACATTTGGAAATCTTAACTTTTCTGATTGAAATTACGATCTTAAAATTTTGATCAAAAAAATGTTATTGAAATTTTTGCATTTAAGAAAGTTTCGTTTAAAATCCCATGCAATCCAGGTATTTTGTAGCAGCACTAAGCATTTGGATATCCAGCAAGATTAAACTTTGTTTGGCAGACCCTGTCAGTGAGTATCCCGAAATTCTTTATGAAATAGATTCATTGAAAGGTGCTGAATTATCAAAGAATAATTGCGATCACATTTATCCTTTTTTCAAAAAATTGAATTTTCAGGTGCGGATTAACAATAAAGATTATGCCATACAAAAGAATGAACCAATGTTCAAATATGTTCGTCCATTTGTTGAGGAAGCTATTGAGGTTGTTGATGTTCTTCTTTGCAAGGGACAGAAGATCTCTTCCAATGATCAAGGGCAACTTTTATTCTATTTTCTCGCGAATATGGGTGGTATTGAGAAATCAAGTATCGATGATCATTATTCAATGTATGAATCACATTTTGAATCACTTCTACGTTTGCGAGGTCAAACTGGTATTTTCCAAACGTGGCTACCATTCTATATCTACCTTTGCGCCACCTATACTAATTTTAATGATCTAAACTCCACTTCATTAGCAGACTTTATAGGTCTTTTAAGCTCACAAGTAAAGATTTTATTGAATTACTTTGCTTCTCAACACGAAATTCTTAAACTAAGTGAAGAGTTTTTGATTGAAACAAATAAGCTAAAAAAAAGATTAAGTCTTTACAACATCGCGACTATTTGTGATTCGTTTAGTAACCGAAAATTTTCAGGAGTTTATGATCTTGAATCATTCATAAGCTCGGTTTTAAACACGATGAGTATGTTGGAAGTGTTCTTAGGTGACATTTCTCTCGGGTTTGACAAGAAAATGGACGAGAGGATTGCAGTAATGGTTTTAAAAACTCAGAATCTTCTAAATGTCATGTCATTTACTCTGAAATTATTGAACTTTGCACTCCATGGACAACAAATTGAGGATGGTGAGATTAAAACTGCTTGCCTTGCTCTGCTTCTTTCTCATTTTACAATTTTACCTTTGAAATCTCCTTTAATAACTGAAGTGCACATGAGATTGCCAAATATCATGGAAAATTTTGGGTTTGTTAAAAATGTTGCATCAGCTTTGGATAACTTCAACAATGAGATTAATTTCTTTACTGGTGCTAAATACACCCCGGTCGTTCTTGATCACACTCTTTTATTTGCACATTCAAACATGCGAAATTTCGTTCGAGATGTACTTACAAGCATAAGACTTGAAACGTATATTGTAAAAAATGATCTTAATGGTTTGATGTGCCTAAAACACGGTTACCTGCGTATAGTTGCATTCGTCCAATATTTAAAGGCTACTACTATACATGATCTTCCTGATTCGGATTTTTTCCTGCCAGTCTATAATCGAAGAGCATTGAGTAAGATTAATATGCTCATTAAGCATTTGAAGCTAATTCCGGAATCACTCACGGTCGAATCTCATAAGAAGTCACCAGAAATCGAATCTAAAGTGGGCAACAACAATATACCGCAAGTTAGTCAATCTTATTTGCCGGATAGCTCAACAGTGAGATGAATAGAATTTTAGACAGGCTCTTGCAAAGTTATAATCAGAAGCAGAATCTAAAAGGTGCCCATTTTTTGGTTCGTTCGAATTGTATCGGCTTGGAATTAACAATGGGATATAGTTTTAAGCCAATCAACACAATTTAAATAAAAGCCTTATCACAAGGGAAGGTAATGCTTTGAGATCTTCAGATGTTAGAAATTTATGATACTTTTAAATATGTGAAGCTCTTCACTGTTATTCTATTGTCTTTTCTCCTGTTATTCATGAGGTAATTGAAGGATTAAAATGAAACTGTTTCGACTTAAATCGGCAAATATGAGTTCTCAAAACTCATCTTCATTCGTCAATGATGGCTCAGCTATTATTCGAGTTTCGATCATTACAGGCTCAATTGGTTTTATTGTATATTTATACTCAGTCAAAAGCTTAAGTTATTAAATTCTATTCTCAAATCTTGTCGTTTTTATCTTGGAAATTAAATTAGTTAATGCATCGTGTTTATCCTGGGCAGAATCTGTCGTAAGACGGATGATGTAGCCTTTTTGTAGTTTTCCAGATAAGTAACACACATATGTGTGTGAAACTAATACCAGTTTATATCAGAACGTCACGTCACAGCAGACTCATAAAAAGAAAAACCCAAAAAATGGAAGGTGGTGGCGTGTGCGGCATGGATAAAAAAGGGCTAGCTCGAAAGAGTGGGCTTAGAATTTGTTCTAAGTGCCCAGGACCTCAGTAGGAGATTTAAATTTTACTCTTATAGAGACACAGGCGCTTCTAGTTGTTTCGTTTTTTTTGTATCGTGTTTATCTTGTATATCTATCTCTTTTCTCATAAAGAAATGACCCCTTCTTTCTCTAGAGCAAGAAAGGAATGCATCTTAATACTGTCTTGCGATATAATAAACACTTTATAGTATATGTTGCTCCTAGTTATCGAAGCCTACCAGGGTATGATAAGGCTTAGCCCTGAATTTATAGTTATCCATTGAATGTTTTTCCGATCATGATTGGGTAAAGTTCTCTCCATACAAGTGGTGTTTTTAGAAGCCCGTTTGGAAATAGGGCTTTTGCCAATCTCTCACTAGCTATAGCCATATAGTGAAAATGAATTACTTTTTTTTATTACTAGAGACATATAATCTGTATAAAGACTATACTCACTTAAAAAAACGAGATCTATTAACTGGAAGCACTCAGCACAAATCCTAAGCCGACTTTTTCGAGCTTCGGACAAGCTCTTTTTTATACATACTGCTTCCGCATGGATCTTAGCTCACAGCACCACAATAAGAGCATCTTTACTGATGGAAATACGATATTCAGCCTTTCTACACCTATTAACGATCATTCGAGCATTGCAGAACGAGTTATGGCCACCGAAGTAGGCATATTTACCATTGAGCAAGATATTAAAACTTTAAAGGCTATGAAAAGCAATTACCCAAATTCAGTAACCTTAGGAATACTATTTCAAGATCGTACCAAACTTAAACAGAATGATGTCAATTTCTTTTCAGCACACTATAGTAAAGTAAAGATGAGTTTGATTGATAAGCTTATCAAAAAGTACTGTCAAGATAAGTATTAAAAAGACATTAACCCACGGATCGAATCAAACAATTTTGACCAGGAATAGGCAATAATCTACAATCCTAAGCTAGTCAACAGAATCAGGACATACAACCAATCACAAATATAAGCAATACTTTGTGATCTTCAACAGTGAGTCCCTGCATAGCTTTAAAGATGAATTATGCTTCCTTTTTCTTATTCTTGCTTCTTCTCAAGACAATCAATTTAGTATCCGAATATATTTATGACTTCGCTCAGGTAATATAAGAGCTTTAAATATATACGTTTTACTTCAAAGTGTCAAATTTGATTTTTCGAGAGTGATCGTATTCTTTCATGCTGAGTCAGTTAATAATCAAATTCAGTGAACTGTATACATCAGTGATTTCTTATACGCCAAATGAAAATGAAAAGCTTTAGATATTAAATTATATTCACAAAAATTTGTTCTTTTATACCTTGGACATTAGCACCAATTCAATATACCCATTTTTATTTGAGATAGCTAATTTATGAAGCCATTTAATGATAGTTGAGTTTTATTGTCAAATGTGTGATAAAAATCTCCAACTGGAATGGAGAAAACTTCTCTTGTGGAGGATTGGAATATCATTCTATTGGTTTCTTCATTTAAAGAATCCATATTTTTAAATGCTTTCATTTATATAATTTTGCTCTAACGAGCATTTAATGATATGTGTCGTGACTGAATCATTATAAGATTGAAGAATATTCATGTATAATTTACAATTTTTAATATATTAATTAAGTAAAAATTTTAATTTATCTTCTTGTGTGATTCAAATTAATTTAGTTAAAAATTAAAATATAAAGATCAGAGAAATATGGAAGAGATGAAACCAAAGGATCAGCCTAACAAATATTCATGAATGAAAATTATTCTTTCTTAAATGATATGATTTGCTGGAGCATTCTAGATGTTCCATTATAAATATTTTACTAAATCGTCACTTTTTATATCATTTGTTTTTTGCTTTCTATTGAAAATTTTTTATCCATTAATTAAAATTTAATTGATTGTAATTCCTTCTGCTTATTCATCAATCAATGGTTTCAGATGGAAATAAGAACCCCGTTTGATCATATTCCCCACATTTAGATTCCTAAATTAGTTTCTTCATTATTCGTTATCAGTTGAGTACTTGATATAAAATTGTCTTGTTGATTAAGTGATAAAAATCAACAGTTAATTTAATTAATTAAGAACGAATATAAAATGAAATGTGATTTATTTGTGTCTTTCTCATATAATGGAAACCGAAGATTTTAATGGCACAAAGTGGTTTCGTCCGATTCGTCCTACGTCTTCCTTGCATGCTCGTTAATGTTAAAACTAAAGATTATTCGAAAAAGATATTTATTTGATCTTATTTAAAAACAGGAGTTTTGATTACATCGTGTTTTTTGAAGAATGGGTACGATCATTGATAGCTTTGAATATTTGACAGGGTAGATTACTTTCGGAATTAGATTCAGGATCTGATAATCGGATGTGTTGACCAATAACTAGCTCACCACCTTGATCTATGAAACTTTATACAAATTATTAGATTATAGGTCTGAAAATAAGACAATAATATACTTCGACAGAACCATCCATGCGGAATAAAGCTTGGTAGCTTTACATTTAATCGGATAAATTAAAACGGTAAATTAAATAGATAAATTAAAAATTAATTAAAATTTGATCAAAAAACATTTAGGCAGGATCAATCAGTATCTATGAAATTTCATGACAATATTTTTAAAACAAATAAGCAATTTGGCTTCGGTGATTCACACATCTCCGAATTTAAATTCTAATCATAAAATCTGTTTAAAAATTTTGTATTTAAAAAAGCTTTTTTAAAACCCTATGCAATCTAAGTATTTTGTGACAGCAATCACTATTTTGATATTATGCAAACTGGGACTTTGTGCCCAAAGCCCTATCGATCAGAATTCCCAATGCCTATATCAACTGGATTCCTGCCAGCATTCTATAGTCATTAGAAAGAAATATATTATTATCTATTTCTTTCCAAAGAGATTAAAGTCTATACCCACTATCAGTCTATCTAATTATAAAGAGCAAATGAATTGTCCAATGTTGGAATACATTTGTCCATTTGTTGAAGAAGCTATTGGTGCTTTTAATGATATCATGATATATCAAAAAGAAGCCAAGCTTGATAAGCTAGTGCAATTTTTATTATCCTTTTTCATTAGTATGAGTGGAATTTCACTGTACAATACAGCAGATTTTTATGAATTATATAGTAACTATCTTAAATTGCTTGAAAATTCATTACTAGGTGGGGTGGATTCCAACGATTGGCTGCGACTCTATCTCTTCCTATGCTCTAGCTATGCAAACTTTAATGATATAAAATCAACTTCTGCAGCTGACTTTGCTAGTTTTTTAATCTCCCAGGTAAAGGATTTATTAGATGACTTGGATTCTGACATGGAAATAGTCGAACTTAATGAAAGTTTTTGTACTAAAACAAGTAAGCTCATAGAAGCATTAAATGATTCCACTTTCTTGAATATCTTTAATCCTGTTGATGACCAAGAATTATCAGGTGTTCAAGATATCATATCGATTACGAGCTCGATTATGGACTCAATAAACAATATAATTGCATACCTACACCAAATCACACCCGATTTTGATGATGAAATAAACGAGGAAGTTGCAATCGTCGTTTTCGGAGCTCAAAATCTTCTAAAAGTAATATCCTTTATTCTCAATTTACTGAAAGCTAGACTTTCTGGACTAGAAACTGTTGATAAAAATATATTACAGACTGAACTCGAGACTGCATGTGTTGCGATTCTTTTTTCTTATTTTAAATTCCCAGCCATTGAAGACCCTTCAATTGCCGCCCCAATACCTGAACAAAACATGATATTGCCAACTCTCATTGAAAAATTAAAAACCATTAGATGTGTAGCTGCAGCAGTTCTTGAGTTTAATCAGAAACCTCCTTTCTCCATTGATGTCCCCAAAAAGATAATTTCGCTTGGTGGCACTGCTATTTTTGACAATTCAATCTCACTCCAAACGTTCGTGGCAAATATGCACACAATTATGGATAAAGAAGTGGATAAGTATATCAATGATCACAATATTGAAAATTTAAAGTGTTTGGAATACAATTGCCATAATATAATGGCTTTCATTAAGCAGTTATTAAATTTTACTGAATCTGAGCAGAGTGATATTACTTTATATCCATCAGACAGTTATCGAGCAACAATAATGAGGGTTGAGGAGCTCGTTTAAAACTACTATCAACCTCAAAGTCTAGGCGATAACCACCTCCCGCATTTTATCGAATAATATCGATCATAAAATGGACAATGGCGTAGAATTTAAAGCTAATTAGCGGAATTAGGACCAATAATTGATTTACAAGGATAGCAAGTGATTATGAATCTGCAGGAAGCATTATTTATTTCAAACATGTGGGTTTTTCTTAGTATTCTCCTTTCATGTCAATCTTCTTCAGAGATTAAAATTGAGGTGTTTATTCTTAAAAATGGCAACATTAATTGGTTTTATTCTATATTTATAGTAAAAAAAGCTTTAGCTATTAAATTCTATTTCTAAATCTTGCATTTTATCCTTGCCATTAGCTACAAATCAATTTTTATTTTGGATATTTCTTTTCCTAGAAAGCAAAGCAAGCCGTCTTTCATTTCTGATCTTTATATATTTCTATGTTTATACGGAATCTTCGTCTATTGGTTTGTCGTCTTTTTTTGATCAGAATACTATCTCAATATTCTCGACTTTTTTGCTTTATACTTTTTATATCACTTGATTTAGAAAATTCATCTTTAGTCCAAAATGACTTTAAAATAGAGCAAGAAAGGAAAGCATCTTCATACTGTCTTCCGGTATAATAAACACTTTATAGTTCTGAAAATTACTACTTCCATTAACAGATTGGCAATCTCTTTTTTAACTCCTTGTGAAAATTTTTATGAAAAAAAAGTAAAAAAAAAAAAGTAATTTATTTTCATTATATTGCTATAGCTAATGAGTGATCGGTGAAAACTTTATTGTCAAACGGGTTGCTAAAAACTCCACTCATAAGGAATGGAGAAAACTTGGCCCAGGCAAGATCAGAAAAACACTCAACAGATTATTCTAAATTCAGGGCTAAGCTCAATCATATCCTGCCGGGCTTCGATAACTAGGAGAAACATATATGCTTTATACTCAAAGTGGAATAGCTTCGTGTCCATATGTAACCACTTTCTTCAACCAAACGCAACACTGGACCCCTATGTGTCGTAAATGCTCAAACACGAGCTTAACACCTCTACCTCCTACATCAGACATGCTTTACAGACAACTTCAGCTTGCTGTCTTCCTTATTTTTTAAATTCATAAAATTTTTCTCAAGGAGTTAAGAAAGAGATTGCCAATCTCTTAATGGATGCATCGATTTTCGTCACTATAAAGTGTGTAGTATACCGCAAGACAGTAAGAAGATGCATTCCTTTCTTGCTCTGGTTCAAAGTCATCTCGGACCATACATTTCGTTTCGAATTCACTTGTTGGTTCATACTTCTCGACTTCTCTCTCTTTATTCGAATCAATTGTTTCAATATCATCTTTTGTTACTTTAAATTCCAATTTATGATTTTTCACTTTTTGCTTCTTCTCCTTCCATGAATTATCAACGTGAAATTTTTTATGAATTGGAAAAATAAGGAAGACAGCAAGCTGAAGTTGTCTGTAAAGCATGTCTGATGTAGGAGGTAGAGGTATAAAGCTCGTGCTCAAGCATTTACGATACACAGGGGTCCAGTGTAGCGATTGCTTTCAAAATACCGGGTGGTTTAAGAAAGTGTATATATATGGACATAAAGCCATTCCACTTTGGGTATAAAACATATATGTTGCTTCTAGTTATCGAAGCCCACCAGGGTATGATAGGGCTTAGCCCTGAATTTAGAATGATCCGTTGGGTGTTTTTTCCGATCTTGCCTAGGCCAAGTTTCCCTCATTCCTCGTGAATGGAATTTTTTTGCAACCCGTTTGACAATAAGATTTTCACCGATCACTCTATAGCTATAGCAATATAGTGAAAATAAATTCTTTTTTTTAGAGTATCTGTTTCGTGTTCTTTTAGCTTGTCTGGGCCAAGTCTTCTCCATATAGCTAAAGGTTTTAGCAATCCGTTTGGTATTAGGATTTTCATCGAACATTCATTCACTGGCTAGAAATATGATGAGACTAAATAGCTTAATTTATTTGAAGTAATACTTTGTAATCAAGATAACTTGATATGCTTTGGTCAAAGAGATAACAATCCTTTAAAATTTTGAAATACCAATGTTAATTCAAAACATTTATTATTTTTGAACATATAACCACACGGAAGTGGAGAGCCCAAAGCTCCGGTTACATATATTTTAGAGATGCGGATTAAAGTATCAAAGATGAATGGATCTGGCATTTAAGATTCTCAAGCATCCTTTGGTTAAGAATTACTTTTAACCACTTGAATGGAAATAATGCATCTGAGAGATCAATTATAGCTTATAAATCGAAAGGAAAACCCACAAACAAGCCGATTAAAGACATATTTAAGCGAAATGTTAAGAAAACTTGATCAATAAAAATTTATTAAAGCTGAAATTAAAAATTATGAAAAATTAATGTATGAATTTATTAAATATGAGAAATAAGATGGTTTCCCGTGTTATTATTAAATCGGAAGGGTGATTTAGTGGATAGTGCAACCCTTGCTTTTAGGTAAATTAGGCGAATATTCCAAGTGAAAAGGATGCTAACAAATGCTTGTAGTTACCAATCTTGTTATTTTATCTTCTCCTTTATTTATATATAACGAAGTTTCAATAATCAATTTACAATTATTAAAGATTTAAATTAAAATTACGTTTTCTTATGTGGCAAATTAGTGATCAAACTCAATAAATTACAAAGTAATCCAAAGTAAGCTATAATTTTTTGGTTATGTTAATAAATAAATGGGTTGTCGATCTAATGTACAAAATATCGCATTAAAAAAATATTTTGACATTTGGCAATTTGCACTTTTCCAATAGTGAATTCTGATCATAAAAAATTATTGAAATTTTTGTATTTAAGAAAGTTTTTTTTAAAACCTCATGCAACTCAAGTATTTTGTAGCAGTACTGAGTATTTGGATATTCAGCAAGATTGAACTTTGTTTAGCAGACCCTGTCAAGCCGCAACCCCGAATTCTATATCAAATAGATTCATGGAAAGGAGCTCTATCACTAAAGAAGAATAGTAATAATATTTCCTCTTTTCTTGGAAAATTAAATTTTGAAGAGCGGATTAGCAAAAATGATTATGCCAGACCAATGAATAGATCCATTTTTAAATATGTTCGTCCATTTGTTGAAGAAGCTATTGAGGTTGTTGATGTTCTTCTTTGCAAGGGACAGAATGTCTCGTCCAATGATCAAGGGCAGATTGTTTTCTATTTTCTCGCGAGTATGTATGATATTAATAAGTCAAATACCAAGGATTATTATTCAAAATATGAATGCAATTTTGAATTGCTTCTACGTCTGCACAACAAAACGAATCTCGATCGAAATTGGATGAAATTCTACATCTACCTGTACCTATGCCAATTTGAATGACGTAAACTCCACTGCATTAGAAGACTTTGTAAGTCTTTTGTGCTCACAAGTAAAGGTGTTGTTGAATTATTTTAATTCTGAAGACGAAATAGTCGAACTTAGTGCCAATTTTTCCACTGAAGCAAGTGAGCTTTTAGCAAGATTAAGTGATTTCAATTCATTAACTATTTTAGATCCTGTTGACGGACAAAAAATTTTGCGAATTCATGCGGCTATAAGCACAATTTTAGGCACGATAGATACGATAGAAATGTTTTTAAGAAATATTTTCCCCGTTTTGGATGAGGAAGCAAACAAATGGATGGCAATAATGGTTTTAAGAACTCAGAATCTTCTAAAAACCATGTCCTTTACTCTGAAGTTATTGAACTCTAGACTCTATGGACAAAGAATGGATGATTCTGAGCTAAAAACGGCTTGCGTTGCTTTGCTTCTTTGTCATTTTAAAATTTTACCTATGCAAGATCCTCTAATGCCTGAAAGAGACATGAGATTGCCAAGTATCACGGAAAAATTAAAGGTTATTAAAAATGTAATATCAGCTCTAGACGATTTCAATCAAGAAAATGTTTTCCTTTCCCTGTATGGTTACAAGCAGATCGTTCTTGATCACAATATTCTATTTGGCCATTCAACCATGCGAAATATGTTTATGCAATTACTTACATGTATAAAACTTGAAGAACACATCATTAAAAATGATATTAGAGCTCTAGAGTGTCTAAAAGGAAATTTCATGAATATAATGGCATTCGTAAATCATTTAAGGGTTTTTATTAGATCTGAACTTCCTGATTCGGATTTTTCTATATCATTCCTAAATAAAGAAGCATTGAAAATGATTGATGAGCTCATACAAAAGTCCTGCCCGTTTCAGATCATAAACAAACCAAAATTTCTTATTATGTCGCCTAAAATCGATACCAAAGTGCCCAATAACAATTTATCGGTAGTAAATCGACACTGCTACCCTAACTAGCTCGATAGAGAAACGAATATGGATTTGACAGGCTCGTGCAAACCTATAATCAGAACCACAATTCAAGCGATGCCGATTCTTGATCAATTCAAATTGTATCAACTTGGAATTGATAATAGCATATAGTTTTATGTTAACCAGCATAATTCAAATAAATGGCTCATATCTCAGGATAAGTAGTAGAAATTCACGAGATTCTATGTATTTGTAAATATCTGACGCTCTTCAATGTTATTATATTTTCTTTTTGCCTCTTATTCACAGGACAATCCGTCTCATGTCCGATTTCATGATGAAGCTCATGAGGTAATTTAAGAAATTCAAATTAAACTGTTTGCATTTAAAGTTCCAAATACGAGTTCTCAAGACTGATCTTCATTCGTCAATGATAACTCAGTTATTATTCAACTTTAGATCCCTACAGGCTCAATTAGTATTATTCTATATTTATAGTAAGTGAAAAGCTTTAGTCATTAAATTCTATTCGCAAATCTTTTCATTTTTATCTTGGAAATTAACTCTTAATTAAACACGAAACAACTAGAAGTACATATTTAGGAGGAGCTTTAGCCACATACTCAGGTCTTTGACGTCTAAAAGAAATGCCGAATCCACTATTTCGAGCAAATTCTTTTTTATGCATGGTTCACCCCGAATGTTGAAAAAAAAAAACGAAACAACTAGAAGCACCTGTGCCTCTATAGAAGGAAATTTTAAACCTCCTACAGAGGTCCTGGGCACTTAGAAAAAATTCTAAGCCCACTCTTTTGGGCAAGCCCTTCTTTACATGTGCGTGTGCTACTCCCGCATGTCGATCATTCGAATCATCATCTGGCCCCACCACCCTTTTTTTGATTTTTCTTTTTATGAGTCGGCTGACTGTGACGTTTTGATATAAACTGTTGTTGGTTTCACACACATAAGTGTATTACTTATCCGGGCAACTACGAAATGGCTACAGTCATCCGTCTTACGACAGATTCCGCCCAGAAGGGGTATTCTAATTAAATTTGATCAATTTGAATATAACCTCTTCGATTCTCATTTCAGTATTCAAATTAAAAAATAGGGTTTGTTGTGATTAGTTATTTGAACCATAAGAATGAATGAGAACGAAATAATGTATTACCCTTTTTGGAGGGAAAATCCACCAGTCACATTGCGTCATTTATATTTCGTATAAATACAGCTCTTAAATAAATACCCATACAATTTACAAATGAGCTTTCTTCAAAGGTTAGAAGACGCACAATAGAGTTTATAAATTTTAGAAAATTATTCTAAAGATAAATTGATTGAATATTTAATTTAAAACCTAAATTTTCATTATCATTGGTATTCTTCTTATTAAATTAGTAAACTAAAAACTGGATTTGATAAATGAATATAAATGAAACTAACCAAAATATTGGGAATAGTAAAATTTATACAAAGGAAATCAATGGAAACATGAGTTTATCATGTATGAAATAATATTCTGAGTCAAGGGAAGTGGGTCCAATTTCCCTATCATCTAAGAATAGTAGCATTGATCTTACAGATAAATCCTGCCCTCGAGTGGGCTGCTTATTCTCATTTTGGTGGTATTTGATAATAGATCATTAATATAAGAATTAAGGTTTCTTGAAAAATCATTAGCAATCAAATCTTGAATAAACTAGAATGCTCAATTGATTGCTTTGACATTAGGGCTAGCAGTCTTATTGAACTTCTTCTTATTATAAATAACTTTCGAACCGTTATCTTGTTGACATAAAATACAAATCTTTTTACTCAGGCGCTTTAGATCCAAACATTCATCACTAGTTAATCTTAGATTGCTGTCGTTAGTGAAGATGTTATCAAAGAAAGATATCAATCTTCCACCGAATCCTTGAGGAGTTCTATTCCTAATAGTATTATCAATGAAGAGCTTGAGGTTCTTAATCATTTCTTTAAAATCATTATTTCGATCAGAACGAAGAGCAACACATTCGGCCAATTTTTCCTGCAAATATTGTATCATTTTAGATCTTTTGAAGAATAAAATCTCATCAATAGGAAAATATTTGTCCAACTCGAAGTCTTTAAAATTTTTGATATTAGAGATGTCAAGAGAAGCATAAAAGTCTAAACAATTGAAATCGTCATGTCTGATTAACATGTTAAGATCAAGAAGATCTATTATTAGTCGGTTTATATGCTTTTTAGTAAATTCAAACAGAATGTTAATATCTTCCGGATTACACTCTGAAAAGAAATACTGAAAAGCAAAATACGATTCGAAAAATCTACAGTATTTGTGTAGGCTAGAATACATATCCGGATAATAATAATGAAAGGCAGACCCGAAGAACCTTTGAAGGTCCTTAAATGATGTCTCTGTTGTTCTGAAAAGTTTATATCTATCGACCATAAATTTTGACAAAACAGTGTCATTTTCACGTTCAATTAACTTTACCAATTCTTGATTGAATCTAGAATTAATCGACTCTAAGCAATGATCTGGATCAACATCAAATGAATTAAACAATTTTAATGCAAACACTACCTTATTTAGCAAAATATTATCTTTGGTAATCTTGGCAGTTAACTTGTAATTGCTCTTAAATAACTCAGACCAGGGTTTAAATTTCAAATCCCTTTCAGTAAATTGAGTGTCTTTCAGTTTCAAATATGGCTGGAACAAAGTTTCAAAGATCTTTTTCTTATCTTCCTTCGTGATTAACGAGATTTTCAAGAAATTCACGAATAGTTCTTTTGTTCTAGAAAAAGCACGATAATCACTTGACTCCCGTGATTGAGAATCACTCAGATCTATAAGATCAACATTGCATTGATCCCAGTCAAAAGGATCAACAGGATTTTCAACTTGGCTTGCTTTCACAACTGAAAATAAAATTTTGTTAAAAATCATGGGCGGGTTTTTTTTAAAAATTTTAGAAAAAAAATGTAAAAAAAAACGAAACAACTAGAAGCACCTGTGCCACCATCTGAGGAAATTTAACATCCTAGTGAGGTCCTGGGCACTTAGAACAAATCCTAAGCTCACTCTTTCGAGCTTCTGGCAAGCCCTTTTTTATACATGCCGCTCCACCACACGCACGCATACCATCCACCCACCTCCCCTTTTTCGGAATTACTCTTTTTATGAGGAGGCTGTAACGTTCTGATATAAACTGTTATTAGTTTCACACACATAAGTGTATTACTTATCCGGACAACCACGAAAAGGCTACAGTCATCCGTCTTACGACAGATTCTGCCCAGATTCGGCGTGACCAAAAAAAACCACAGATGTAGTATTATCTTGCTCTATACTAAGATCTTTGAAGAGACGAGATCAAGATGAGAAATTGGCATGGTGGAAATTCTCTGGACCTGATAGACCTTGAAAAATTGGTTACTTTAAGAATCGAGAGAAAACTAGATGAGAAGAGAAAGAAAATGAAGAACATGTGATGGGTAACAAATCAAAGATGAACTTTCACGCCAAAAGAGCGGAAACGCATAACTTCCCTTCGAATAACCAACTGCAACCATTGCTTGTGAATGATATCGAATCTAATGCAAATTTTAATGAAATAAGGTGAAGGTCCAAAATTCAAAAAGTAAAATGAAGCATTAAACAACCGAAAGATTGCAGATCTTCTCTCAAAGTAAAACCCTACAAAACAAAAGAGGAAGAAATTAAAAGAGGCCTGTAAACCAGCATGGGGAAGCTAAAGGCAAAAAGGCCTGTCCGAAGCGTATGAGATAAAGGTTTATTAAAGGATCCCAACAATTAAAATAAGACTGAAACATTCTTCTGAAATGTACACGTGCTTTTCGTTGAATAAGTATGGTTTCTTTATTTTTTAATTAAAAGTTTAGAATTAATTGATCGTCTTGAGTGATTCAATTAACTGTCTAAATTGATTTGGTTAAACTTTGAATAAATATCAAAAAAATATGAAATCGATAAGATCCAAGAATCAACCCGATAAATATTCATTGAATAAAAATTCTTTTTTTTTGAACAATTTAATTTGTTGAAACTCATTATTTGGGTTTCATTATAAATTTTATGTTCAGTCATCCTTCTTCTCCATTATTTGCTTTTTAATTATCCACTGATCAAATTTTATTTTTTAATTAAGATTTGATCGGTTTGAATTTCACATATTTAATCCTAATTCAATTGTTTCCTGATGAGAATAAAAAACATTGTGTTTTATTCTCTACATAAGTATTCCTAAAAAGGTTTCCACAACTATTTATTAGCCATTGAATACTCTATGTTAATTTTACTTGTTGATTCACTGATTAAAAATCAATGGTTAATTTATTTAATTAAGAAGGAATATAAAACAACCTATGATTGATTTGTGTTTTATCTCATGTGATGGAAACCAAAGATTTCTATAGCACATAGTGATTGGCATAACTCACCAATGTTAGTATCCAAAAATATTTAAAATGTGTATTTATTTGAGTTATTTTTAATGTGGAGTTTACTATCTCATGTTTTTGGAATAATTGATACGATCATTCATGGTTTTGGATCAGTTTTTAAAAAACTTCAATAGGCACTTTAAATATACAGATTTTAAATACAAATTTAAATCAGTAAAATATTTTAAGAAATCAATTATTTCTTGAATTGGACTCGGGATTTGATTATTGAATTATAGCACTCCAAATCATCAATTTTTTAGCAAATTAAATTTTAAGGACTCTATCAGCCTATCTAATTATAAAGAACAAATGGATTGTCCAATGTTTGAACGCATTTTTCCATTAGTTGAAGAAGCAATTCGAACCCTAAATTCAATAATTCTCAGGGGACCGAAGGCCACACGTGATCTTCGAGGCCAATTTTTATTCTCCTTTCTCTCGAGTATGGCTGGAATTGAAAGGTTTAATACTGAAGATCATTATCTCAGATATGAAGACTATTTTAGCACGTTTGAAAGTATATGTCCCGAAGATGAAAAGTTTAAAAATTGGTTGCAATTCTATGTCTACCTGTGTACAACCTATGCACATTTTCATAGTTTAAAATTTAGTGGTTTTATGAACTTTACGAGTTTATTGTTCTCAAAAGCAAAGACCTTATTGGATAACTTTGCGCCTGAAAGCGAAATTGGAAAACTTAATGCTACTTTTTGTGTTGAAGCAAAGAACCTTGTAAAAGCATTAGAAAAATCACGCCTTTTTATTCGCTTCGGTTATTTTAAGGGTGAGGCATTTTCAATAGTTCAAAGATCGGAATCGGCTATAAAATCGATTCTGACCTCTATTGATAAGATAAGTGAATACCTACGCCAAATTACCACTGATTTGGAAGATGAAAGAAACGAAGAAGTTGCAATTTTAGTTTTCAGAACTCAAAATCTTCTAAAAGTTATATCATTTATTCTGAATCTAAATAATTATAGGCTACCTAAACAAGAAACTGTTGATAAAGACAAAGCCATGGCTGAGCTTGAAGCTGCCTGTATTGCTCTTATTTTTTCTCATTTTAAATTAGCTCCTATCTATAGCACCTTTATGGACGCCCCAATATCTGGAAAAAACATTATATTTCCGAATATCATCAAAAAATTAAGGACCGATCAAAAATTTGTAACAGTTCTGCACGATTTCAATAAATCTCGTGCTTTACTCGGTCCGAATCACAATGAGTTTATCTTACTTGATGGCCCTATTATTTTTGATCATTCAATCCCCATGTTCACTAAGTTTTTGGAACTTTCTATGACCGTAGAACTAAACAAGCATATCATCAAGAACGATATTGAAAATTTAAAGCGCCTAAGAAACTATTTCCTTAATCTTGTGACCCTTGTCAAGAAATTAAACGATTTTAGTGAATCTGATCAGAAGGATGTTACTGTATTTCCATCGGATTATATGCAAGCACTTATTTTAAAGATTGAAGAGCGCTTAAAATACTTCAATCTTGAGAAAAATTCAGACGATATAAGTACTGCATTTTTATCAGAGAGTTTTATCAACACTAATGAATGGGATGTAGTCCGGTTTAAACCACATGAAACAGAGTTAGAATAAAAATCTCAATATAAGGAAAGGTGATACTTCAGGATCTTATATCGTGAAAATTTTCTGCAATCTTTGAATTATTTTAAATATGTGGTTCGTTTTCTTGGCATTAACTTTTCACGCCCAAGTTCTTCAATGAAAAATCCATCTCATATATGACATCTTTATGAAATTCTTTAGGTAATCTAATACATTTAAATTAAACTATTTATTCTTTAAGATGTCAAATTTGAATTCTCAAGACTGATCCTCATTCTTTCATGATAATTTGGCCACTAATAAATTTCCGGACATTACAAGCTCTATTGGTTTTATTCTATATTTTTAATAAGTGAAAAGTTTGAGTTATTTAATTCTATTATAAAATATTTTCATTTCTATCTTGTCAATTCTTTTCTAATCAATTTGCATCTGAATATCTCTTTTTTAAATGAGTAACACGTCTTTTTTCATTTCTATAATGAAAGAATTTATTTAATGGGTAAATATAATGATTATCGATTATTCTTTGATTGATTCGGTGTAGATTCTCTTATCTATTCCTGCTGATCTAAGAACTAACTGGCCAAGACTCACATGTTTGTCCGCCTCTTCAATACTTCGTCGTCTTTCAAATGAAATAGATTCCAGAGTCTTCTTGAGTACAATAGACTGAATGTATGCTTCGACTTTGGCCCAATTCCAATCTCTTTACTACACTTGTTCGTTACTAGCTCATTACGTATGAAATTCTATTTACTTTGCACTTGTAAATCAATGATAACTCATTTGCTACTAAATCGTATTTTCTAGTTTTTTCATTTTCAACTTGAGTTAATAGGTCAAGATTGGTAATTCCAACCTCGATCAGAATTATTTCATTTTTATTTTTATCATGTAAGAAGATGTCTGGACCATCAGGTTTCAATTCCTGTATCTACTCGAATCTCGATATTTCCATTTGCTACAACTTCTTAAAAAAAAAAACGAAATTTATTAAAAAAAAAAAGGAATTTATTTTCACTATATTGCTATAGCAAATGAATGATCGGTGAAAACTTTATTGCCAAACGGGTTGCTAAAAACTCCATTTGGATGGAGGAAACTTGGCCCAGGCCAAGAATGATCGGAAAAATACTCAACGGATCACTCTAAATTCAGGGATAAGCCCTATGATACCCTGGTGGGCTTCGATAACTAGGAGCAGCATATATGTTTTATACCCAAAGTAGAATGGCTTTGTGCCCATTCTATATACATACACTTTCTTGAACCACCCGGAATTTTGAAATCAAACGCCACACAGTGCTCCTATGTGTCGTAAACATTACACCTCTATCTCCTACATCAGACTTGCTTTACAGACAACTGCAGCCTGCTGTCGTCTACCATATTTTTCAAATTCATAAAATTTTTCACAAGGAGTTTAGATAGAGATTGCCAATCTCTTAATGGAAACACCAAGTTTCAGCACTATAAAGTGCTAATTATACAGCAAGGCAGTATTAAGATGCTTTCCTTTCTTGCTCTAGTTTAAAGTCATCTCGGACTCCCTAAATGACTCTGAAATTTCCATTATTAATTCATACTTCTCATCTTCTCTCTCTTTATTCAAATCAATTGTTTCAATATCATCTTTTGTTACCTTCAATTCCAATTCATGATTTTTCACTTTTTGCTTCTTCTCCATCCATGACGAAATTTATTCAACTAGAAGCACCTGTGCCTCTATAGGAGGAAATTTTAAACCTCCTACCGAGGTCCTGGGCACTTGTAACAAATTCTGAGCCCACTCCTTCGAGCCTCGGGCAAGCCCTTTTTTATCCATGCCGCTCCTACACGCAACCGGCCACACCTCCCCTTTTTTCTGGGTTTTCTTTTTATGAGTCGGCTGGCTGGCTGTGACGTTCTGATATAAACTGTTATTAGTTTGACACACATAAGTGTGTTACTTGTCCGAGCAACCACGAAAAGGCTACAATCATCCGTTTCACGACAGATTCTGCCCAGCTACAACTTCTTGAACGGAATGGGATTTCAATTTTCTTGTCTTCTTAATTCCGAATCTTCTACACAATGATAAATGTATGCATCTTTATACTTCATTATGTCTTCTCATGTAATCATGATCTAGCATACGATCGCATTTAGTAGCAAGATGATCTACTGTTTTTGGCACAACTTTGCAATGTGGGCATCTGACTTTTTCTCCAAAGAATATATTTCTATCCTGAAAGAAGCAATAAGCTCCTTTATATTTCCTTAGGCAAGCCACACTGAAAAGTCTTTAATGGAGGCAGGTTCATGATCACAGACTCTAAACAACCTTTCTGTGGAGTTGCTTGCTTTTAATGTTGGTTGTAATATGAATTTACTACTTTTCTGTCGTAAGACGGATGACTGTTGCCTTTTCGTGGTTGCCGAGATAAGTAATACACTTATGTGTGTGAAACTAATAACAGTTTATATCAGAACATTACAGCCTCCTCATAAAAAGAAAAATCTCGAAAAAGGGGAGGTGTGGCCGGTGCGTGTGCGGGAGCGGGAGCGGCATGGATAAAAAAGGGCTTACCCGAAGCTCGAAAGAGTGGGATTAGGATTTGTTTTAAGTGCCCAGGACCTCAGTAGGATGTTTAAATTTACTCATATGGTGGCACAGGTGCTTCTAGTTGTTTCGTTTTTTTTACATTTTTTTTCTAAAATTTTTTAAAAAAAAGCCGCCCATGATTTTTAACAAAATTTTATTTTCAGTTGTGAAAGCAAGCCAAGTTGAAAATCCTGTTGATCCTTTTGACTGGGATCAATGCAATGTTGATCTTATAGATTTGAGTGATTCCCAATCACTGGAGTCAAGTGATTATCGTGCTTTTTCTAGAACAAAATAACTATTCGTCAATTTCTTGAAAATCTCGTTAATCACGAAGGAAGATAAGAAAAAGATCTTTGAAACTTTGTTCCAGCCATATTTGAAACTGAAAGACACTCAATTTACTGAAAGGGATTTGAAATTTAAACCCTGGTCTGAGTTATTTAAGAGCAATTACAAGTTAACTGCCAAGATTACCAAAGATAATATTTTGCTAAATAAGGTAGTGTTTGCATTAAAATTGTTTAATTCATTTGATGTTGATCCAGATCATTGCTTAGAGTCGATTAATTCTAGATTCAATCAAGAATTGGTAAGTTAATTGAACGTGAAAATGACACTGTTTTGTCAAAATTTATGGTCGATAGATATAAACTTTTCAGAACAACAGAGACATCATTTAAGGACCTTCAAAGGTTCTTCGGGTCTGCCTTTCATTATTATTATCCGGATATGTATTCTAGCCTACACAAATACTGTAGATTTTTCGAATCGTATTTTGCTTTTCAGTGTTTCTTTTCAGAGTGTAATCCGGAAGATATTAACATTCTGTTTGAATTTACTAAAAAGCATATAAACCGACTAATAATAGATCTTCTTGATCTTAACATGTTAATCAGACATGACGATTTCAATTGTTTAGACTTTTATGCTTCTCTTGACATCTCTAATATCAAAAATTTTAAAGACTTCGAGTTGGACAATTATTTTCCTATTGATGAGATTTTATTCTTCAAAAGATCTAAAATGATACAATATTTGCAGGAAAAATTGGCCGAATGCGTTGCTCTTCGTTCTGATCGAAATAATGATTTTAAAGAAATGATTAAGAACCTCAAGCTCTTCATTGATAATACTATTAGGAATAGAACTCCTCAAGGATTCGGTGGAAGATTGATATCTTTCTTTGATAACATATTCACTAACGACAGCAATCTAAGATTAACTAGTGATGAATGTTTGGATCTAAAGCGCCTGAGTAAAGAGATTTATATTTTATGTCAACAAGATAACGGTTCGAAATTTATTTATAATAAGAAGAAGTTTAATAAGACTGCTAGTCCTAATGTCAAAGCAATCAATTGAGCATTCTAGTTTATTCAAGATTTGATTGCTAATGATTTTTCAAGAAGCCTTAATTCTTATATTAATGATCTATTATCAAATACCACCAAAATGAGAATAAACAGCCCACTCGAGGGCAGAATTTATATCAAAGATCAATGCGACTATTCTTAGATGATAGGGAAATTGGACCCACTTCCCTTGACTCAGAATATTATTTCATACATGATAAACTCATGTTTCCATTGATTTCCTTTGTATAAATTTTACTATTCCCAATATTTTGGTTAGTTTCATTTATATTCATTTATCAAATCCAGTTTTTAGTTTACTAATTTAATAATAAGAATACCAATGATAATGAAAATTTAGGTTTTAAATTAAATATTCAATCAATTTATCTTTAGAATAATTTTCTAAAATTTATAAACTCTGTTGTGCGTCTTCTAACCTTTGAAGAAAGCTCATTTGTAAATTGTATGGGTATTTATTTAAGAGCTGTATTTATACAAAATATAAATGACGCAATGTGATTGGTGGATTTTCCCTCCAAAAAGGGTAATACATTATTTCGTTCTCATTCATTCTTATGGTTCAAATAACTAATCACAACAAACCCTATTTTTTAATTTGAATACTGAAATGAAAATCGAAGAGGTTATATTCAAATTTATCAAATTTAATTAGAATACCCCTGCTGGGCGGAATCTGTCGTGAGACAGACGGATGACTGTAGCCTTTTCGTGGTAGCCCGGATAAGTAATACACTTATGTGTGTGAAACTAACAACAGTTTATAACAAAACGTCACAGTCAGCCGACTCATAAAAAGAAAAATCCCGAAAAAGGGGTGGTGGGTGGATGGTATACATGTGTGTGTTTGACATGTAAAGAAGGCTTTCCCGAAACATGAAAGAGTGAGCTTAGAATTAATTCTAAGTGCCCAGGACCTCTGTAGGAGGTTTAAAATTTCCTTCTATAGAGGCACAGGTGCTTCTAGTTGTTTCGTTTTTTTTTTTCAACATTCGGGGTGAACCATGCATAAAAAAGAATTTGCTCGAAATAGTGGATTCGGCATTTCTTTTAGACGTCAAAGACCTGAGTATGTGGCTAAAGCTCCTCCTAAATATGTACTTCTAGTTGTTTCGTGTTTAATTAAGAGTTAATTTCCAAGATAAAAATGAAAAGATTTGCGAATAGAATTTAATGACTAAAGCTTTTCACTTACTATAAATATAGAATAATACTAATTGAGCCTGTAGGGATCTAAAGTTGAATAATAACTGAGTTATCATTGACGAATGAAGATCAGTCTTGAGAACTCGTATTTGGAACTTTAAATGCAAACAGTTTAATTTGAATTTCTTAAATTACCTCATGAGCTTCATCATGAAATCGGACATGAGACGGATTGTCCTGTGAATAAGAGGTAAAAAGAAAATAGAATAACATTGAAGAGCGTCAGATATTTACAAACACATAGAATCTCGTGAATTTCTACTACTTATCCTGAGATATGAGCCATTTATTTGAATTATGCTGGTTAACATAAAACTATATGCTATTATCAATTCCAAGTTGATACAATTTGAATTGATCAAGAATCGGTATCGCTTGAATTCAGGTTCTGATTATAGGTTTGCAAGAGCCTGTCAAATCCATATTCATTTCTCTATCGAGCTAGTTAGGGGAACAGTGTCGATTTACTACCGATAAATTATTATTGGGCACTTTGGTATCGATTTTAGGCGACATAATAAGAAATTTTGGTTTGTTTATGATCTGAAACGGGCAGGACTTTTGTATGAGCTCATCAATCATTTTCAATGCTTTTTTATTTTGGACTGATACAGAAAAATCCGAATCAGGAAGTTCAGATCTAATGAAAACCCTTAAATGATTTACGAATGCCATTATATTCATGAAATTTCCTTTTAGACACTCTAGAGCTCTAATATCATTTTTAATTATATGTTCTTCAAGTTTTATACATGTAAATAATTGCATAAACATATTTCGCATGGTTGAATGGCCAAATAGAATATTGTGATCAAGAACGATCTGCTTGTAACTATACAGGGAAAGGAAAACATTTTCTTGATTGAAATCGTCTAGAGCTGATATTACATTTTTAATAACCTTTAATTTTTCCGTGATACTTGGCAATCTCATGTCTCTTTCAGGCATTAGAGGATCTTGCATAGGTAAAATTTTAAAATGACAAAGAAGCAAAGCAACGCAAGCCGTTTTTAGCTCAGAATCATCCATTCTTTGTCCATAGAGTCCAGAGTTCAGTAACTTCAGAGTAAAGGACATGATTTTTAGAAGATTCTGAGTTCTTAAAACCATTATTGCCATCCATTTGTTTGCTTCCTCATCCAAAACGGGGAAAATATTTCTTAAAAACATCTCTATCGTACCTATCGTGCCTAAAATTGTGCTTATAGCCGCATGAATTCGCAAAATTTTTTGTCCGTCAACAGGATCTAAAATAGTTAATGAATTGAAATCACTTAATCTTGCTAAAAGCTCACTTGCTTCAGCGGAAAAATTGGCACTAAGTTCGACTATTTCGTCTTCAGAATTAAAATAATTCAACAACACCTTTACTTGTGAGCACAAAAGACTTACAAAGTCTTCTAATGCAGTGGAGTTTACGTCATTCAAATTGGCATAGGTACAGGTAGATGTAGAATTTCATCCAATTTCGATCGAGATTCGTTTTGTTGTGCAGACGTAGAAGCGATTCAAAATTGCATTCATATTTTGAATAATAATCCTTGGTATTTGACTTATTAATATCATACATACTCGCGAGAAAATAGAAAACAATCTGCCCTTGATCATTGGACGAGACATTCTGTCCCTTGCAAAGAAGAACATCAACAACCTCAATAGCTTCTTCAACAAATGGACGAACATATTTAAAAATGGATCTATTCATTGGTCTGGCATAATCATTTTTGCTAATCCGCTCTTCAAAATTTAATTTTCCAAGAAAAGAGGAAATATTATTACTATTCTTCTTTAGTGATAGAGCTCCTTTCCATGAATCTATTTGATATAGAATTCGGGGTTGCGGCTTGACAGGGTCTGCTAAACAAAGTTCAATCTTGCTGAATATCCAAATACTCAGTACTGCTACAAAATACTTGAGTTGCATGAGGTTTTAAAAAAAAACTTTCTTAAATACAAAAATTTCAATAATTTTTTATGATCAGAATTCACTATTGGAAAAGTGCAAATTGCCAAATGTCAAAATATTTTTTTAATGCGATATTTTGTACATTAGATCGACAACCCATTTATTTATTAACATAACCAAAAAATTATAGCTTACTTTGGATTACTTTGTAATTTATTGAGTTTGATCACTAATTTGCCACATAAGAAAACGTAATTTTAATTTAAATCTTTAATAATTGTAAATTGATTATTGAAACTTCGTTATATATAAATAAAGGAGAAGATAAAATAACAAGATTGGTAACTACAAGCATTTGTTAGCATCCTTTTCACTTGGAATATTCGCCTAATTTACCTAAAAGCAAGGGTTGCACTATCCACTAAATCACCCTTCCGATTTAATAATAACACGGGAAACCATCTTATTTCTCATATTTAATAAATTCATACATTAATTTTTCATAATTTTTAATTTCAGCTTTAATAAATTTTTATTGATCAAGTTTTCTTAACATTTCGCTTAAATATGTCTTTAATCGGCTTGTTTGTGGGTTTTCCTTTCGATTTATAAGCTATAATTGATCTCTCAGATGCATTATTTCCATTCAAGTGGTTAAAAGTAATTCTTAACCAAAGGATGCTTGAGAATCTTAAATGCCAGATCCATTCATCTTTGATACTTTAATCCGCATCTCTAAAATATATGTAACCGGAGCTTTGGGCTCTCCACTTCCGTGTGGTTATATGTTCAAAAATAATAAATGTTTTGAATTAACACTGGTATTTCAAAATTTTAAAGGATTGTTATCTCTTTGACCAAAGTATATCAAGTTATCTTGATTACAAAGTATTACTTCAAATAAATTAAGCTATTTAGTCTCATCATATTTCTAGCCAGTGAATGAATGATCGATGAAAATCCTATTACCAAACGGATTGCTAAAACCTCTAGCTATATGGAGAAGACTTGACCCTGACAAAGTAAAAGAACACGAAACAGATACTCTAAAAAAAAGAATTTATTTTCACTATATTGCAATAGCTATAGAGTGATCGGTGAAAATCTTATTGTCAAACGGGCTGCTAAAAACTAATATTGGACGGAGGAAACTTGGCACAGGCAAGATCGGAAAAACACTCAACGGATCACTCTAAATTCAGGACTAAGCTGAATCATATCCTGACGGGCTTCGATAACTAGGAGCAACATATATGTTTTATACCCAAAGTGGAATGGCTTATTGTTCATATATATACACTTTCTTGAACCACCCGGCATTTTGAAACCAAACGCTACACTGGACCTCTATGTGTCGTAAATATTAAACCTCTACCTCCTAAGTAGTGGTTGCAGACTTGCTTTACAGACAACTGCAGCCTGCTGTCGTCTTCCTTATTTTTCAAATTCATAAAATTTTTCACAAGGAGTTTAGAAAGAGATTGCCAATCTCTTAATGGGTGTATCAATTTTCAGCACTATAAAGCGCTTATTATACAGAAAAACAATATGAACATGCATTCCTTTCTTGCTCTGGTTTAAATTCATCTCGGACCAATTGATTAAATGAATAAATTCAAATAATCTCAGGATATTTTTTCGTCAAATTGAACTATTGAACTATTGAATTTAAAAATGCCAAAAATGATTGATGATAAAAGCAATATAATGGCCATTTTAATATTTAGTAGATGGTGTTGTCCGGGATGAAATTAAGCTGGGAAGAAATGGAAGGCGTTATTATATTGTCCCACAGTAAAATATGTACTTATTTTGCACAAACTTAGATCTTTTATTATGAGTCTGGTTAGCTCTGACTTAATTTCTTAAAAAATTTTGTGCGTCCAAGATGACTTTAAACTAGAGCAAGAAAGGAATGCATCTTCATATTGTTTTTCGGTATAATAAGCACTTTATAGTGAGGAAACTTGGTTCTCCCATGAATAGATTGGCAATCTCTTTCTTAACTTCTTGTGAAAAATTTTATGAATTTGAAAAATAAGGAAGACGACAGCAGGCTGCAGTAGTCTGTCAAACAAGTCTACAGCCACTACTTAGGAGGTAGAGGTGTAAAGCTCGTACTCAAGCATTTACGACACATAGGAGTCCTGTGTAGCTTAATTTTAAAATTCTGGATGTTTCAAGAAAGTGATTATATATGGAATGGGTACAAAGCCATTCCATTTTGGATATAAAACATATATGTTGCCCCTAGTTATCGAAGCCCACCCAGGTATTATAAGGTTTGGCCCAGAATTTAGAATGATCCGTTGAGTGTTTTTCCGATCTTGCCTACGCCAAGTTTTCTCCATACAAGTGGAGTTTTTAGCTCTCTGTTTGAAAATAGGGTTTTCATCGATCTCTCACTAGCTATAGTAATATGATGAAGATAAATACACATTTTTTAAGAAAAAGACATTAAGTTGGAAAATTTTTCATAATTATGTTGATTACAATGATTTCAATGGGTTTGGATAATGACGAACATATTGAATCAGAAATTGAAAAATAAACAAAAGCAAAGAAAGTAACAGAAGAAGTGAAGATCGAGGAAGTAGAGAGTCTCCCAAAGCAACACCAATCTGAAAGCTAGCTCTAAGACTTCCTTATAAATCCCAATCAACGATGTCAAGTCGGATGAGAATGGATGGCCAAAGGTGTTTTTCTCTGCTGTGCAAAGAAGATTTGGAAGAATACCTAGATTCGGCTGAAGCAAAAAAAAAAACGAAACACCTAGAAGCACCTGTGCCTGTAGAGGAGAAAATTTTAAACCTCCTACTGAGATCCTGGATACTTAGAACGAATTCTAAGCCCCCTCTTTCGAGCTTCGGGCAAGCCCTTCTTTACATGTGCGTGTGCTACTCCCGCATGTCGATCATTCGAATCATCATCTGGCCCCACCACCCTTTTTTTGGTTTTTCTTTTTATGAGTCGGCTGACTGTGACGTTTTGATATAAACTGTTGTTAGTTTCACACACATAAGTGTGTTACTTATCCGGGCAACCACGAAAAGGCTACAGTCATCCGTCTTACGACAGATTCCGCCCAGAAGGGATATTTTAATTAAATTTGATCAATTTGAATATAACCTCTTCGATTTTCATTTCAGTACTCAAATTAAAAATCAGGGTTTGTTGTGATTAGTTATTTGAACTATAAGAATGAAAGAGAACGAAATAATGTATTACCCTTTTTGGAGGGAAAATCCACCAATCACATTGCGTCATTTATATTTTGTATAAATACAGCTCATAAATAAATACCCATACAATTTACAAATGAGCTTTCTTCAAAGGTTAGAAGACGCACAACAGAGTTTATAAATTTTAGAAAATTATTCTAAAGATAAATTGATTGAATATTTAATTTAAAACCTAAATTTTCATTATCATTGGTATTCTTATTATTAAATTAGTAAACTAAAAACTGGATTTGATAAATGAATATAAATGAAACTAACCAAAATATTGGGAATAGTAAAATTTATACAAAGGAAATCAATGGAAACATGAGTTTATCATGTATGAAATAATATTCTGAGTCAAGGGAAGTGGGTCCAATTTCCCTATCATCTAAGAATAGTAGCATTGATCTTACAGATAAATCCTGCCCTCGAGTGGGCTGCTTATTCTCATTTTGGTGGTATTTGATAATAGATCATTAATATAAGAATTAAGGTTTCTTGAAAAATCATTAGCAATCAAATCTTGAATAAACTAGAATGCTCAATTGATTGCTTTGACATTAGGGCTAGCAGTCTTATTGAACTTCTTCTTATTATAAATAACTTTCGAACCGTTATCTTGTTGACATAAAATACAAATCTTTTTACTCAGGCGCTTTAGATCCAAACATTCATCACTAGTTAATCTTAGATTGCTGTCGTTAGTGAAGATGTTATCAAAGAAAGATATCAATCTTCCACCGAATCCTTGAGGAGTTCTATTCCTAATAGTATTATCAATGAAGAGCTTGAGGTTCTTAATCATTTCTTTAAAATCATTATTTCGATCAGAACGAAGAGCAACACATTCGGCCAATTTTTCCTGCAAATATTGTATCATTTTAGATCTTTTGAAGAATAAAATCTCATCAATAGGAAAATATTTGTCCAACTCGAAGTCTTTAAAATTTTTGATATTAGAGATGTCAAGAGAAGCATAAAAGTCTAAACAATTGAAATCGTCATGTCTGATTAACATGTTAAGATCAAGAAGATCTATTATTAGTCGGTTTATATGCTTTTTAGTAAATTCAAACAGAATGTTAATATCTTCCGGATTACACTCTGAAAAGAAATACTGAAAAGCAAAATACGATTCGAAAAATCTACAGTATTTGTGTAGGCTAGAATACATATCCGGATAATAATAATGAAAGGCAGACCCGAAGAACCTTTGAAGGTCCTTAAATGATGTCTCTGTTGTTCTGAAAAGTTTATATCTATCGACCATAAATTTTGACAAAACAGTGTCATTTTCACGTTCAATTAACTTTACCAATTCTTGATTGAATCTAGAATTAATCGACTCTAAGCAATGATCTGGATCAACATCAAATGAATTAAACAATTTTAATGCAAACACTACCTTATTTAGCAAAATATTATCTTTGGTAATCTTGGCAGTTAACTTGTAATTGCTCTTAAATAACTCAGACCAGGGTTTAAATTTCAAATCCCTTTCAGTAAATTGAGTGTCTTTCAGTTTCAAATATGGCTGGAACAAAGTTTCAAAGATCTTTTTCTTATCTTCCTTCGTGATTAACGAGATTTTCAAGAAATTGACGAATAGTTCTTTTGTTCTAGAAAAAGCACGATAATCACTTGACTCCAGTGATTGAGAATCACTCAGATCTATAAGATCAACATTGCATTGATCCCAGTCAAAAGGATCAACAGGATTTTCAACTTGGCTTGCTTTCACAACTGAAAATAAAATTTTGTTAAGAATCATGGGCGGCTTTTTTTTAAAAAATTTTAGAAAAAAAATGTAAAAAAAACGAAACAACTAGAAGCACCTGTGCCACCATATGAGTAAATTTAAACATCCTACTGAGGTCCTGGGCACTTAGAACAAATCCCAATCCCGCTCTTTCGAGCTTCGGGTAAGCCCTTTTTTATCCATGCCGCACACGCACCGGCCACACCTCCCCTTTTTCGAGATTTTTCTTTTTATGAGGAGGCTTTGACGTTTTGATATAAACTGTTATTGGTTCCACACATAAGTGTATTACTTATCTCGGCAACCACGAAAAGGCAACAGTCATCCGTCTTACGACAGATTCTGCCAGAAAAAAAAAGTAGTAAATTCATATTACAACCAACATTAAAAGCAAGCAACTCCACAGAAAGGTTGTTTAGAGTCTGTGATCATGAACTTGCCTCCATTAAAGACTTTTCAGTGTGGCTTGCCTAAGGAAATATAAAGGAGCTTATTGCTTCTTTCAGGATAGAAATATATTCTTTGGAGAAAAAGTCAGATGCCCACATTGCAAAGTTGTGCCAAAAACAGTAGATCATCTTGCTACTAAATGCGATCGTATGCTAGATCATGATTACATGAGAAGACATAATGAAGTATAAAGATGCATACATTTATCATTGTGTAGAAGATTCGGAATTAAGAAGACAAGAAAATTGAAATCCCATTCCGTTCAAGAAGTTGTAGCAAATGAAAATGTCAAGATTCGAATTGATACAAGAATTACAACATGATAAAAAGAAAACTGAAATAACTCAGATCGAGGTTGGAATTACCAGTCTTGAACTATTAACTCAAGTTGAAAATGAAAAAACTAGAAAATACGATTTAATATCAAATGAGTTATCATTGATTTACAAGTGAAAAGTGAATATAATTCCATACGTAATGACATGGAAGGGGTGGTAACAAAATACCACAACAAGTATAGTAAACAGATAGGAATTGAGCCAAAAGTCGAAGCATACATTCAGTCTATTGTACTCAAGAAGACTCTGGAGTCTATTTCATTTGAAAGACGACGAAGTATCGAAGAGGCGGACAACCATGTGAGTCTTGAGAAGTTAGTGCTTAGATCAGCGGGAATAGATAAGAGACATAACACGGAATCAATCAAAGAATAATTGATAATTTTTAGATTTTTCATTAAATAAATTCTTTGTTCAATCAAAATACGAGCAGAAGAAATTTTAGGAAGTGTTAGACGAGCCCGCAAGATAACAATTGAATACGACAAGGAGGATAGAAATTTATATTAGAATCTCAATGCCAATAATTAGGTCTAAGCACAGATTGCACATTTTAAAAAAATTTTTAGAACTAAAATTTTTGTTAAATAAGTTACATCTAAAAACAAAGCAATTTATTTTCACTATATTTCTAATACCTAGTTAGTGATCGATGAAAACCTTATTGTCAAACGGGTTGCTAAAAACTCCATTCACAGGGGATTGAGAAAACTTGGCTTCGACAAGATCGGTAAAACACTCAACGGAAAAGTCTAAATTCTCGGCCAAACCTTATAATATCCTGGTGGGCTTCGATAACTAAGGGCAACATATATGTTTTATATCCAAAATGGAATGGTTTTGTTCCAATTCCATATATAATCACTTTCTTGAAACATCCAGAATTTTAAAATTAAGCCACACAGAACTTTTATGTGTCGTAAATGTCTGAGTACGAGTTTTACATCTCTACCTCCTAAGTAGTGGCTGTAGACTTGTTTGACAGACTACTGCAGCCTGCTGTGTTCCTTATTTTTCAAATTCATAAAATTTTTCACAAGAAATTAAGAAAGAGATTGCCAACCTATTCATGGGAGATCCAAGTTTCCTCACTATAAAGTGCTTATTATACCGAAAAACAATATGAAGATGCTTTCCATTCTTGCACCTGTTTAAAAACATCTTGGACGCACAAAATTTTTTAAGAAATTAAGTAAGAGCTAACCAGACTCTTAATAAAAGATCTAAGTTTGTGCAAAATAAGTACATATTTTACTGTGGGTGAATATAACAACGCCTTCCATTTCTGCCCAGCTTAATGTCATCCCGGAGAACACCATCTACTAAATATTAAAATGGCCATTATATTGTTTTTATCATCAATCATTTTTGGCATTTTTAAATTCAATAGTTCAATAGTTCAATTTGACGAAAAAATATCCTGAGATTATTTGAATTTATTCGTTAAATCAATTGATCCGAGATGACTTTAAACCAGAGCAAGAAAGGAATGCATATTCATATTGTCTTGCCGTATAATAAATATTTTATAGTGCTGAAAATTGATACACCTATTAAGAGATTGGCAATCTCTTTCTTAACTCCTTGTGAAAATTTTTATGAATTTGAAAAATAAGGAAGACAGCAGGCTGCAGTTGTCTGTCAAACAAGTCTGCGGCCACTACTTAGGAGGTAGAGGTTTAATATTTACGACACATAGGAGTCCTGTGTAGCATTTGATTCCAATATGCCGGGTGGTTTAAGAAAGTGTATATATATATGGGCACAAAGCCATTCCATTTTGTATATAATACATATATGTTGCCCCTAGTTATCGAAGCCCACCAGGGTATGATAGGGCTTAGCCCTGAATTTAGAATGATCCGTTGGGTGTTTTTTCCGATCTTATCTGGGCCAAGTTTCCATCATCCCTCGTGAGTGGTGTTTTTAGCAACCCGTTTGACAATAAGGTTTTCACCGATCATTCACTAGCTATAGAAATATAGTGAAAATCTCAAAGAATTTATTTAATGGGTAATATAATAGTTACTCTTTGATTGATTCCGTGTCAAGTCTCTTGTCTACACCCGATGATCCGTCCACTAACTGCACAAGACTCACATGGTCGTCCGCCTCTTCGATACTTCGTCGTCTTTCAAATGAAATAGACTCCAGAGTCTTCTTGAGTACAATAGACTGAATGTAGAAATATAGTGAAAATACATTACTTTTTTTTTGGCATTTTAAAATTATTAATCTTTTTCGAATCCCATTTTCTTAAATAAGTATTTTCGATGCATTCATTAAAGACGACAGGGCATTGAACAATATATATAGGCGGAAACCCATGTAAGTCTTGAGTAATTAGGGCACAGATCATCGGGTGTAGACAAGAGACTTGACACTTAATCAATTAAGGTGTAACTATTATATTACCCATTAAGTAAATTCTTCACTTCGGTGCATTCATTTATTTTAATAAAACTGAAAAAAAATTTCAATTAAAAGCTTTCAATACACCATTTATTTTACTTTGAATCTCGCTTAAATTTAAACATTTTCGAAAACTCAGGCGAAACGCTATCTAATGATACCTTTGATTTTTGAAGCAGATCCTTGATAACAATGAAGGAGCTTGGATTCTCCCTTAGAAGCAAGCATCCAATGTAATTTCCCAATTTTGTTGGCCAAATATATCTTCCATATAATTTAATATCAAGGTTTTCAACTAAGAAATCGGCCATTTTATTTTTATCCTTGATTATCTCGCAATGATCAAATAAAATTTTTATTAATAAATCCTTTGAACAAACACTAAGAAGATCTTTGAAAAAACTGAAAAAATTCTTGGAATTAAGAATTTGAATATTGGATACCAAATTTGAAATCACGCTGTTTTCAATTTCAATGAAAAACTCGTTGCTTAATTGAATATATCTTAAAATATTGCTAACTTCCAGTATTTCAACGATTGTAATTTCTTCATTTAAAAAATTTTCAGAATTTAAAGATTCTCTGATCCATTTTCTACTTCTTTTATCTTGTTTGCCAAAGATTTCCTTTGTCTCTTTCTTAGTGGAATCCATGTCATAATTTATCTTCTTCCCTTCAAATAGAGATTTGTAATCCAAATCAGACTTAATTGACTTTAATCTTTTCTCGTAGCACAATGCAATGTAATCCTTTTCTTTTTCAGACATTAAAGGTGTGCCATTAGCCATTTAGGGGCCAATAAAATACAAAATGAAGCTACTACACAAATATGAATATGGGCATTGGCTTCGAGCTCCAAGTCAGTTGCGCAAAACAATTGGAGGTTCGAATCCAGTTAGGCTAAAAATTTGTATCTACGCCGAAAAATGCAGATTGAATTGAAAACTTAGATATTCGATTTTCAAGGTAAAATTAACAGGTAAAAACAGCTATCGATGAAATTCAACTGATTTCACAACCCGAAAAGACTGAATGAAATAAAAAGGTTTGAAGTAGTTACAGCTCTTGACTTTTTAATATTTTCCATTTTTGATTAAGACCGTTGGCTAAGAAGCCAAATTAGTCGAATTTAGGAATTTTCAAATCTATTGAAAGGTAGCCATCTCAGCGTAATATCTGTAGGGTTGTGAAGACTTTCTTGTAAAATGTATGTGACAAAATAAGCCAATGATCCTAGAACACAAGATCGGGGTTGCAATTTACATACATTCCTATATGATTCAATTCCCAGTGTAATAAAATATTTGAACCTGATACAATAATATTGTAAGATGAATCTTATGATTTGTTTACAATTACCACTGAACATGAGATTGTGGTTCATGATGAACTCTTTTATCTTTACAGCCAGAAAACAATAGGAGTTTATCTCAAACCGATTGATGACTCTACTAAATTGAAATACAGCAAAATCAATTAATTGTTAGTTAACAAATATCTCAATAGAAATAAATGAAGAAAGCAATAAAAAACATTATTAACTAAATAGATTGCATCTACCTTAAGTGCTACTATTCTAATCTTTATTTGGCCAAAGCAATTTGTGACTTCATGTATTTCATTGATTTTCGTTAGAATAGACAAGCGTATATATTTAATTTGATCAAAGTTGCAATAACATTTACCTTTCTTAGAATAAAACATGTTATTTCCTATTGCTATAGCTGTGAAGGTTTCTTAAATATCCATGTTTTAATGGATATTCCAAGTAGCCTCTTCGGTAAATCCTATTACATTTAAGCTTTAATGGTTAAATTAAATATCAATTCAATCTTTTTAATAAACAGAATTTTTTTGCAAAAATTTTGCAAGCCGTTAATGGCAAGAATCCCTGCAAAGAAATCGTACAAGGATAAAAATCCGGTAGAAAAATCATCAAAACCCAAGAAAGAAAACAAAGAAAAAGGCCCAACAAAAGCCCAACTTAGAGAGGAAATAAAAATAGATGAGAAATTTAAAAAAATAAAAAATGATAAGAAAAAGGGCAGAATTACAGCAGAGCAGGCACAAACCAGAAAAGAGAAAGTATTATCGTTGAATAGAAACAGTAAAAAAGTGGTTAGCAAGGGCGATGAGAAGAACCTGAAAAAGGAAAGTAAGAAGAAAGTTCATTCGAAAGAAGACATTAAGAAGCCAAATTTAAAGATTAAATCCGAAAAGACACCTGCAAAGGATGACAAAGAGAAGGTCTCAGGAAAGGCTAAGCTCAAAAGTTTGCACAATAAGAAATCCAAACAAATTAAAACGAGCCATAAAGTATTTTATACTAGGGAAAATCTGAATGCATATTTGTTAGAAGCAGCTGGAAAGGATTCAAAGGAAAGTGCAACGAACATGCTGATTTTTATGTTTAAAGAATATTCGAATGATCCTGAAGAATTGTTAGCCAAAATAAAAGTTTTAACAATCAATAAGAAGCTAAAGGAAGAGCATTCTTGTATTCAAATCAGAATTTTTGAACATTTATTTGCTTTCTATGAGATGAAAAAAGATTTCTTTGAAAATCTTTTCGATTTTATTGCTTCCAATTCTGTTTTGTCTAAATACGCTTGCAACTTTTTATTTGCAGCAAAGTTTGAAAATGAAATTTATGAAGAATTTTTCAGTAAAATTTTTAACAAAATTTTAAGTGTCTTAGAAAAAATTGCAATTTTACCGTTTTCGCAATTTTCTTCTCTTTTTCATGAAATTAATTTGTCAGAGGATTTTACAAAATTTAAATTGAATGAAATTGAAAATTCCAAAGTTGACCTTGATCTTAAAAAACAAGGGGAAGCCCAAAAAATATTGAATTAAGAAGATCAAAATTCTGATTTCAGCTTAGTTTCTTTAAATGACGAGGTTTTAATGGATAAATTGGATAGTACACTCGGGAAATTACTTTCTGGTGGATCCTTGACAGTAACAGAGAATGATTTCATTTTACTTGTCATTAAATATCTTGAGCTACTGATTAAGAATAACTTCATGTTTAACCTGGAGGACATTAAGAAATTAATGTACTTATTCCAGTTCGAAACACAGTTTATTTCTTTGAAATTTGTTATCAGGGATTTCATTAAAAAGGCTTCAAGCCCTGAAAGGGTTTTCAAAATATTTGCCATTTCAGAAATGATTCTTCCCTGCGTCAATAATCTTTATAATCTCATTTTAACTCATTGCAAATCTGCATTCGATCATGAAAGGTTTTTAACATCAATTACGAATACGGGTCATGAAGAGATGATTTATAAGAAATTGAATAAAGACGAGTTCTATAATCTCTACAAGGTTAATTCTAAGTTTGACAGAATCATGGCTCATCTTGTTAACGAAGAAGGCAGAATCCCGAAATTGAAAGAAATCATGGAAAAGACTTCGAATGAAGACATTAAAATCAAAGCAGCTCTCAGAATTAAACATGTGACAGCTAAACAGGACAATAAGAAAGATGGAGTTGTTGAAATACACGAATAAATTTATTTTAATTAAAAACCGTATTATTAGCTATTACATCAAAAATGGAGAGATTCGCATAATAATCTAAAATTAAAGACCAAGCAAGTATAGGGGGTGTTATTGTATAAGATGATTTAATTACTTTGTATCTTTCAAATGGATTATTTAGGATCATTAAGTTCAATTATATGATACCTAGTTATTTTTATTGAATAGTAGCGGCCCAACTCCCTTCAAGGAGCATCATCCTAAATACTTTTCTTTTCGGAACCTTTTAAATAAAATAAGCTAAAAATATCATAGATTTGACGTACGCTTCAGTTTTTAACTGAGTTTCTTATGTATTTTTCTGCCTTTCATTAGGAGTCCATATCAAGACTTTTCATATTCAAATGTTTTTATTCTACAATAAATTCGTGATAATTGTTCGACTATTAAAACTTATTTTCCAGTCTTTTTTCATTTTAAACGTCATTTAATAAATCAAAATTAATTGAATATAATCTCTTTCTTAACAAAGACAATCAAATATTCAATTATGTTGGACCTTAATAACTGGGTTTGTTATTGAGCCTATACAGGTTTCTCCGTTATCATTTGATTTTTTTGTCTATTCTAGGCTTCTTGATTTTGAATTTTCTGAATAATAACAAATTGAATCCTTTTATTTAAATATTCCTGGGTAGAATCTTTCGAGAGACGGATGACTGTAGCTTTTTCGTGGTTGCCAGGATAAGTAACACACTTATGTGTGTGAAACCAATAACAGTTTATATCAGAACGTCACGTCACATCACAGCAGACTCATAAAAAGAAAAACCCCGAAAAAATTGGAGGTTGGACCGGATGATATACATGCACATGTAAAAAAGGGCTTGCCCGAAGCTCGAATGAGTGGGCTTAGGATTTGTTCTAAGTGCCCAGGACCTCAGTAGGCGGTTTAAAACTTCCTCCTATAGAGGCATAGGCGCTTCTAGTTGTTTCGTTTTTTTTTTAGAATATGATTTATGTCCACGATTATAAATATGATTGGTTCTTAATCTGTCATAATATTTGATATGTCACTTCCATAATTCTAGATTTTACATTGGTTTATTAAGCTATCAGTCAAGTAACTATAAATGTCAATGAAATTCTTAACTTTCATTACAGTAACTATTATTAAAGCCATTTCATTATGTTTTAAACCCGTTTCAGGGTTATCCAGCAATTATACCCTATCCATAATCATCCTATATTTAAATTAAACTTTCATCAATAAACCATTGGCAGGCTTTAACGATGAGATTTATCTTACTGTTTTCAAATAAATAGAGTAATCAAGCATGGAAAAACATTTACACTTCATTAAAACAGCCTTTTAATAAAATGTTGATTAGGTTTCTTTTCTTCTACGATCCTGTTTTATCGTCAGAACATTGATGTGTAGATATTTCTTTAAAATTAAATGATTCCTTAATTAAATGATCCCAGTAAAATTTGACTCATCTAATTTTGCGTCTATTAAAATATTACAAAGTAAGGGAATAACCACAAGAGAATGCAATATCCATTCTAAAACAAAACAAATTTATATTTTATGTCTTCAGTATACAAATCATGAGTTAAAGAGATCAAGCTTAAGCATGAAAAAATCTTAAGGTTTGATCATCCTTAATAACCAATGTGGAATTAACAGGTCATTGCATTCAACTTATGATAGAAGTATTTAGGGTTGTCTTATGCCATTATAATATGAATGAACTAATTTTTCTAGATCACCCCAGCTCAGACAATTTTGTCATTATTCGGAGAAATAAAATTGTTTCGATGATGGACAATCACTGTCAAATGTATGAAATATTACATTTTTTGAATGTGCCTAGATAGAGAGCATATCCAACTATTTTAATATATTCCCTGAAATAAAATTTGAAAAATCAATGATTTATTAATTGGATCAAGGCAATAATGATTTTTGCAATCAACCCATCAAAATTAAATAATTTAAAAATTTTTATTTTTTAAAATCAAATTAAAAATCAATGAAATTTTAAAGTTCAGTCTATCAATCAGAGCTTTCTTCTGAAACTTCGTTTATTTCTGCCTCCATTTTTGAATGCTTGGATTTCTCGCCATAGAATTTTGCTGGAACAACTAAAGAATAAGTCCCGTCCAGTTTCAAAATAGCATCCTTTACAATCTCACAAGCCTTATTGACTGAACTCAAAGCTTCATCCTTTTTATTTGAAACTTTGACAATTGAATAAACGGGTGACTTCAAAAGTGCTATTTCTAATTTTGGATCAAAATCCAAAGCTTCTGTAAACACTTGCTTTAGTCCATCAATTCCTCCCATGGGGCATGTCACTTCGACATCCACCCTGGCTTTGAAGCTGTGAACTTTGAATGAATCAGTCAAGATTTGCTTCAATGAATCCCCATAAGGGGTGTTGTCAAGGGTTTGTAGTTTGTCTTTGAGACTGACGAAGTATAAATACAAATCTTTAAACTCTTCTTCCTTTTGATATCCAAATTCTGAGTATAATTCAGAAACTGGAATCCTTTCCAGCTTTGCTGTTTTCAGCATGATTTGATATGCTGACTTGGTTCTTGAAAATCTTTCCTTACAAGCTAATTTTTCTTCATCGCTTGGTCTTTTCAGGCTCAGATCGTGGAAGCCTTTTTCTTCTTCAACTTTTAAAACGGTCAAAATTTCAACCATACCTACTTTTGTAACTTGTGCTATGGTTTTAAAAAGCCTCTTAGAGATCTCTGCGTGGAAAACAAGTCCCTTAACATCATCGTACTCTATCAGCTCAACAGAAACAACGTCTTCGGATGCTTTAACTACCTTCCCAATGACTATTTCACCCTCTTTTGGATATTTATTTTTTCTTGGCCTACATTCAAACATGTGGATAAATTTTTTTTTCAAAATCAAGGAAAATTTTGTTTCATTTTATTTTCGCGTTGATTGCATTTTTGTTTTAAATTTTAATTGGTGATTAGAATGGCTTATCTCTTTTAATATTCAAGCCTTACAATGCTGAAGGGCTAGAATTTCACTTGGGAAAGAAACATGAATGAGATTTTGTGAGGTAGAAATTGGTGTGCTAATCAAGGATATTTAATCTTCTGCTTAACTGGCAAAATAATCTATCTATCCAATCCTTATTGAACTGGAATTAGGTGATATTTTTTGCATAGATTAAGCCTAAATGCTGTCGTCTTCGCTTATAAGTAATTAAGGACCTGGCATCTTATAAATATTTGATTTGAATCATCAATTCCTTAGAAAAATTTTACTGATTAAAAATAATCAAAGAATAAATTGCTTGCATTTTAAGATGTTTATTGTATAAGAAGTACGAAAAGACAGGGGGGATTTTGAATGTAGGCATTAAAGATCAGTTCAATGAAACAATGTTGGTGCAAATACAATAAGCTAGGCTTGAATGTGGATATCAAGGATCAGTTCAATGAAACAATGTTGGTGCAAATACAATAAGCTAAGCTTGAATGTAGGCATTAAAGATCAGTTCAATGAAACAATGTTGGTGCAAATACAATAAGCTAGGCTGTTCCTTCTAACTAAATGTACTTGATTTTATTCAAAGTCCAGCAGCGGAGTGGTGCAATATCAGCGTCGTGAATAACGACTAAGTTGAGACCCGGGTTCGAATCCTGTTTACTCGAATAATTTTGTTCGTCTCGGATAAATCGTATCCAATAGTGTAAAGTAGCTATTACTTCAGTACATAATTGCTGGCAGAAACGAGTTCTTGAAGGTGATTGTGTATCATGTTAAATAGACTGTGAGACATTCAAATATGATTATACAATGTATTAATCTGGATATAGATGGTCAAAATCCCAGCCTAAGAATGTATTTTCTCTTGTATCCTGTAATCCAAATATACCAGGTCATGATTAAGATTATCCACAGAATTTGGGTTGTGAGTTGACGTATAAAAAGCAGATTGATATCTTTAGTATTAAAGATTTTGATCTCTTTTAAACACAAGATATAATCAAGAAATTTAATAGAGGAATGCTTACTCTTTAAGAATCTTCCATTTAAAATTATTACCTTAAATGTATTTTCTACCTGATAGATGCTAGAAAATGTTCATCAGATCAGAGAAAGAATTTTACATCCGTTTAATGAAAAATTGAAATTTAAAAGAATTCTTCTTCATTAAATAAAATAAAGCTATTTGTAAATTTGCTGGATCCATCTTCTGACAGGAATAATTAAAAAGTTTGTGATCACTTTCAATAAGTTGCTGGAATATGAATATGCATAGCATTGACAATTAGGGATTAATGTATTAATTAAAATATAAATGTTTACATTAAAACAGGATAATTCCAACATCATATTATTTGACAAACTTTTTACTAAAGTTGAAATTTTTAATATCTCCGTAATTAATTAAAAATTATATTTTTTAAGAATTGATGATTTGAATATTGCTCTACTTAACTCATCCTAAAAATGAAAGAGTCTTTTCTTGGAGATAGCATACAATCTTGACGAAATATATTTCAAATTCGAGTCTTATGGCAACCCATATGTTATAGTATCAATAGTAAAATCTGTTTGAATTTAAGAAAGCCTATTTCTAATGAATAAACATGGTTGTAGAAATTTTATATTTGCATTAAATTTCACTTTATATTATGTAAATGGTAATCAAAATAATATTCAAGGTTTCAAATCACAAAATTATTAAGATTTTCTTGTATTTCTGTAATCAAATAACCTAAACTGCAGGGTTTGATGATGAAATTACACTAAAACAGAAAAGAAGGAATCATCGTACTGCATGGCGTTCTTTGTGTGCTTATATATACTACAGAATTTAGGAGCTTTTATTAAGAGTTTGTTAGCTCTTTCCTAACTCATTGAAAATTTAGAAATTTGAATGACTGCAATTATCTGTAATCACTATTTAGAAGGTAGAGATGTAATTCTTGACTATTTAGGAAACATATTTGTGCTGTGTGGCATATGGTGTAGCATTTGAATATGGAGTAGTTTCATAAAATCATTACATTTTGTACATAAACTAAATATAATGATTCGATTGATCTAAGGCCATCTAGAGTGGAGGCTTTACCTGAATTTAGAATGATTTGTTGGGTGTTTTTTCATCTTGCCAAGAAAAGTTTTTAACAAACCGTTCAACAACAAGGTTTTAACTAACCAGTTATATATTAATTGTGAAAACAATTTTCTATTTTATTAAGATTCAAATTGCATTTCCCATTTAAAATTTAATTTTTCTTTTATGATAAAATGCATTTAAAAGCGACAAGGTTCCGGTTTAATAAAAAATTTGTACATATATTATATTTACTAACTATTTATTATTTGATTACTAGCTATTAGTTTAAGTCATTCATAATTCAATAGAATATAAATTCTTATTTTCATACCTATAGGATACTTGGATTCTCATTGTTAGGTTAATTCTTTTAGAAGTTGAATATATATTTGATATTGGCACAATAAATGAATACAGGTTATTTACTTATGATCTAAACCTGATCTCAAATACATTATGAAATCAGTAATGAAAATTTATAATATTCAATCATAATAAAAATGATGTTTAAGCCATAAATTGAAGGTTTTATTGATAGAATCAGAAGGATCTATATCTAAAATAAGACATTTTCTCGATAGTATACCTTTTTAACATTGTTATACTGAAAGATCAGGCTTCCAATGTTGTATAAAGCTGAACTTGAAAGGTTTGAGAATGATAGTTATAAGACCTATTTGTTAAATTATATGATCATATTTTAATCTGTAATTATTAAGTCTAAAAAAACGAAAAAACTGGGGGCACTTAGAATAAATCCTAAGCCCACTCTTTCGTCTTCGGGCAAGCCCTTTTTTATACATTCTGCACCCGCGTGTTAATTATTAAGTCTAGCTATCTATGATTCATTTAAGGTAAGTTATATTATTAATAAATCAAATAATTTCTGTACAATGTTAGAGCCTAATTTCAGATTTAGACCTCTAAGTCATTTTCACCTGTTTCGGATTTCTTTGTTTTGTATATGGTTTCAATATAGCAAAGGTTTTTAAAATAAAATATCAACAGAGATTAATGAACCTTAAGAAAAATATTTTTTTACATTTATTTACGGCATTTTCCTTGATACCTTTTACCCACGATCCAAACGAATACGTTAATCTAGAATCATCAGTGAACGCTGTTTATTATCAGAATCACTTCCAAGATTATGCCAAGAATGATTTTTCTGGTCCAACAATTCATAGAAAGATGGGGTTTAGCAAGCCTAATGAAAGGAGAGTCTACAGCAAACTAATCATTTCTGCTGTCGAATTATTTTTTAAGAGTTTAAATATTTATATTTGTACAAATCCGGCAATATGTAAGCATAACAGGCCATTTTTAAAACGAATCGAAACACTTAAACCTAGCACTGAAGATATAAAATTTAAATTTTTAAAAATGTTACAATCGAGCGAATTTGCCAATTCATTAAGAAAAAGCATTGAAGTTTATGATAAATATTTTGATGTTGGATATTGCGAACATCCTTTAATGGGTGAAATAGTAGCTGATTTTGAAAAGATTGATAAGCTCTCTGAAAGGTATGATCTCAACGATATAAGTGAAATTGTAGATGCAATAAAGAGAGCTAGAATGAATTGGGAAGAATATAGGCATAAATGTGATGTGTGAATCAAAAAAGGTGATCTGGTCAGAATATATTTGTCGTATACTAAGTCAGTGTTTAAAGAAGACATATTTATTAAAGGATTTTTCGTATTTATATCTTAATTAGCAAATCATATATTCATTAGTTCTAATAAAGAAGAAATATTGAATAACTTCAATATATTTTGGTCAATTATAAAGGGATGATAAACTAATTGGTTATTTATCACTAACACCTTTACGACAATATATATCTGAAATCTTTTTTGTTATAATTCAATATTGATTTAATAGACACATTAATAGTCAAAATTTATGATACTTAAATGACTAAAGGCTGATATTTCTGGTGCATTAGTAATTAAAACTCATGTTACCATCTAATAATGTTATTTAACGACTTGATATAATGATAACACCTTTTTGATTAACTCAGTATATTAAAAGCCATCATTACAATTGAAAAGCATTGATGATTGCCACTTGAGTTACAAATTTAATCCATATAATATTTTCCTTTGTATGTCAGTATCTAATTTTGAGACGTTCATATTATTAAATTCTTTCTATAATGTATCACAGATTTATTAGATTAAATTAAGATAAATAATGATATTATTTTCGAACGGTTTTGTGTTATTGTATTTACTTTGTAGTGCAGAACAAAGAAGTTACATAAAGAGGCTTTCTAGCTATTTCCTAACCCTTAAAGATTTTAATATGCATCAAATATGAAACAATGAAATCTTCTGTAACGCAAGTCTTTAGTCACTACCTAGGAAATAGAGATATAAATCTCGTTGTCGAGTGGTTGCAACACATAGTCGTCCTATGAACATGGTTTAAATTCTAAGTTCCGGGTGGTTTCAGTCTCTATTTATTGGACAGCATGAAGCCAATCCACTTTTGGTATAAAATATGTATTAAATTTCTAATGTGACGCCAATCAGGGTGGAAATGGGACCGTGAGGCTTTATCCCAGTTTGCAGCAATAGATCGAGTGTTTTCACAATATTAACTGGGCCAAGGTTTCTCTTCTAGGATGAATTTAATAGTAACTAGTCTAAAAAATTTTCTTTTTCTTAGATTTAAACCTTAACGGATTTGTCCGAGATGACTTTCAACTAGAGCAAGAAAGGAAAGCATATTCATACTTTCTTGCGGTATAATAAACACTTTATAGTGCTGAAAATTGGTGTTTCAATTAGGAGATTTGCAATCTCTTTCTTAACTCCTTATGAAAATTTTTATGAATTTGAAAAATAAGGAAGACAGCAGGCTGCAGTTGTCTGTAAAGCATGTCTGATGTAGGAGGTAGAGATGTAACACTCGACCATTTACGGCACATAGAAGTCCTGTGTGGCGTTTAGTTAAAGAAAATGTATGTATATGGATACGAAGCCATTCCACTTTGGGTATAGAATATATATGTTGCTCCTAGTTATCGAAGTCCGCCAGGGTATGATAGGGCTTAGTTAGGAATTGAGAATGATCCGTTGAGTGTTTTTCTGATCTTGCCTGGACCAAGTTTCCTCCATCCAATATTAGTTTTTAGCAACCCGTTTGACAATAAGATTTTCATCGATCACTCACTAGCTATAGAAATATAGTGAAAATAAATTCCTTTTTTTATGGATTCTTGCGTTATGCGAATCATTGTAGAATTAAAAGATATCGGAATTATAGCCAATAAGAATTTAAATGGAGTTTATTTAATAAAAATGACATATATGAAGCTTTTACAATGAATAATGAGAACGGAAACCTATCAAATAATTTACTTCAAAAGCATAAGTTTCCCAGGATTTTTGTAATCAGAAATATTAAATTATATTACTTCATCCCTTTTTGATATTTTTTATTTCAAAGTACATGAATTTGTTTAACTTACTTTTTATTTTCTGAAGATCAACATGGTTATTAAAATTAAAATCCTTTTCTAACCTTTGAATTGACTTTAGAACGACTTCCAAATCTTCAATTGATTTTGCCTTGTTAATTCGTTTTGAATGAATTTCACCAACTTTCTTGATGAAGTATAAGAAAGACGAGTAGTCTTCTTTCAATATACCAAAATTAATCAATAAATCATTGTATAAATTACTTGTCTCTTCTTTAAATTTGAGTTTGAAATTTAATTCATCTGCAAATGCTTTTGAAACGCTCTCCATCGCTTTTTTGAATATTAAAGAAACATCGGCGTCGATGATCTTCATTATTTTATATAAAAGAAAATCAATCAAAAATGATTCATCCTTTGTTTTCATCAATTTTAAAACCGCCTTTTGATCAAAAACGATTCCAATTTGACAGTATTTCCACATCAAGGAGCAAGATTTTTTAATGTCTGAAGATCCAACCATGGCTTTGACTTTCAAATTCAACATTGAAATTAAAGATTTGGAAACAAGAATGTTTGATATCAGGGATTTGTCTCTTCTTGCACTGAAACACTTCGAAATTATATATTCCTGAACAAAGAGAAGATATTCATAAAGATTAAATGAATCTGAATCACACTCTCCAAGGATTATTGCATCTTCAATTGAAGAAATAAGACTTAGTAAGTCCAATTCGCTAGTACCATAGTTTACAGAATAAAAGGTTAGATCTTTTAATAAGTTTAAAGATGTAACCTTTTTAGAAATGTATTTTGATATTTTATTGTTCAGGAACCTGATAGGTTTGATCTCAAACAAATCCAATAGAAATAACAAAGATTCCAAAGAGAAATCCAGGTTTGAATCACAAAATCTAGATTCCAAATCCAAAGGGGCTCTCCTATAATTTAGAAGATACTCTTGGCCATCTTCAACAATGAAATCACTTTCCTTTCCACTCAAGTTCTTTGTTTTTTCTGTAATTTCTCTTATTGAATTCTCAACCTGTTGATTAGTACCTGACTCCCCTGAATCGTAGATTGCTATTTGGCTATCAATATCCCCATTATTTTTTGGTTTATCAGAATTAAGTTTTATATTCACAGTAGATATCTGCTTCGATTCCTCGAGTCTAGTCATATTACATTCTTCCTCATCTCCTACTTCGTCTGTGCCTTTATAATCTTTCTCCACTGGAATTTTAATTTTTAATTGATCCCTGATTTTCATTTCATTGCATTTTATTACAATTCTTGAATTATTATTGTGTTTTCTACAATAACTGTATTTTGGATCAATAAAATCAATTAAAATTTCACTCTTTTTTGTGTTTAAATAAATTTCACTGTCACCAATTTTGATGATCCCTTCAAATCCTGTTGGTTTCTTTATTTCCAATTTTCTAAGCTGTTCTTTCACTTCGAATAAATCTAACCAATCTATTTTTATTTTACTCCTTTGATTGCTTATCTTTACCTGTGTAATTTTTTCTGATGTGTTGATCTTTTGGAAAAATCTCTTGCTCAGATTCTCTACTTTATCCGATGAGAATCGTAAAAGCATCAAATAATTTATTTCGGCGGGATCCTGTACTTCTTGCTTGATTTCAAAAATTTTCCTTTGACAAATATTTTTGCAAATCTCAGTGAACTCGAAAGGCATGTCGTAGTTAGATTTAGGAATTTTATAAATAAAAGGAGAATGGCAAATCTATCATTCGACAATCAAACAGGTTAAAATATAGAAAAGGGATGTCCTAATATAATATTATAGTAAATATATCAAGATAAATACAGTTTTTTTTCTAAAGACCTTACTTATTAAATATAATTTGGGTTTTATACATTAAGTTAAATGATCTGTTGTAGATTTTACCAATAGGATATGATTTAATCGAGTCATGAATCATAATTTGATTTTAACCATTGGTTAGTTTGACAAAATAATTGATCCTAAGAAGTTTTACCTTCTTATAAAGTTCTTTTCTTCGATTTCCGTGACAGTTAATAGTTCAATAAATAAGACTCAAACTCTTGAGAAATGAGAATCAGATACATCTTTGCTAACTTGATTCATGAAATTCACAACATAAATAAAGGTTTCAATGAATACTTATGAATAGTTTCAATACTTCATAGTCGAGTATCAGAAAGAGACGGTGATCCGACTAAATAAGGCAAAAGTTAAGTACACCATTGAAACAATCTTTACTTAGCAGGCATCCCTTATAAAAGTCTTCTTAAAGACGGTAATGTTAAATCGCCAAAAAATTATTTAATTTTGATCGAATTAACAAATTAAAAGCAGTTTAAGAGTAATTTAAAGAGAGATGCTTGTCTTGTCTTCATAGGAGGGGATAATCTGCTCACACACATTAGATTTTAGTCATTCTACGTGACCCATTCTAAAAGGAACTCTATGACTGTGTTTTAAAATGTATAAGAAGAGCTTACCTTGCCTTTGTTATTTCATTTGTCCTTCCATAATGCAGATTGATCGTTTTTAATGAAATCATAAGGGTTTTCTTCGAACGTCTTGATGCATTCCACCTTAAAATAGTCATCATTCAGCCATCTATGTGACTGTAATAAGCATATTTGATTCCTGCTTAGAGCCAAGCATGAACTTATAAGAGTCAACTATATCATCGGATTATATTTAGTTTTAAAAGAATCAATAAAATACTAGAAAGGATTTTTAATATTTAAGGTGAAATATATCAAAACTAAATGGGGTAAGAAAGTGGAAATAATACTTGGATAATTGGTAATGAGTTCTAGATTACGTCTATTAAGGATTAGATAGAATCTTAGTCATCTAGTTGTTGAAGTTCATGCAGTAAATAGAAGTTACAATTGAACATCTAAACACACAATGATTGATGTTTATTGCCTGAAAAAGAGATTATTTATTTCAATTATAGCGCTATAGCCAGTTAGTAAACGGTGAAAACCTTATTGTCAAATGGATTGCTAAAAGAACTCAACGGATCATTATAGATTAAGGACAGAGCTCTTTAATATTAAGCCGACCTTAGATATCCAAGATGAATGTTTGATACTAAAAGTGGAATGGCTTGTGTCCATATATAAGCACTTTCTTGAATCACTCGGAGCTTTGGAATCAAACGACAATCAGAATTTCTAAGTGTCGGAAATACACTAACTTTACACCTCTGTCTCCCAATACAGATTTGAGTCACAGACAACTGTAGTCTGCTGTCTTTTTATCTTTATAACTCATAATAAATTCAAAGAATAGCAAAGAAGTATTTAATTTCTTAATGGAAGAACTAAGATTCTGCGATACAAAGTAAATTCTACACTGTAAGATAGAATGAAGACACTTTCCTTTCTTGCTCTAGATAATGTAATTTATGACCTATTTTTTCGAATAAATTAAAAATCAGCGAGATAACTAATTTCCTTTTACATCTTTAACATAAATTCACCATCTCAAACTCTGGAGACTATCCCATCACACTTATTTATAATTGCAGCAGTAAGATAAGTATTGGATAATCACTCTGATGACTTATAGACCCTTCAAAAGAATATAATCTTGATTGATTTATAACAAGCTAGAATACGTTTTTGAAACATATCTATTGATCTCTTAAGGTGCCATGGCCTAAAGTAATCGAAATTTAGTTCCAATTAATTAATTTTTAATTAAATTATTTTTATTAATTAGTGAACTGGATTATTTTCTTTTCAAGATTGATCAAGTTTTATCTGTAAGAATGATATTTAACAAATCCGAGATACATTACAGAGTTCTTCTGCCATTCAAAACAACTTGCATCAATCTAGATAATTGATACCCCATGACAAAATTTAGTAAAGATGCTTTGAATCTAAAAAGTATTTCTAAACATCCATTTTTATTCAATTCTGTTGACTTGAAACTAAACGGATTCAAATTCAATAAATTTAAAGAATTCAATGTTTTCAATCAAATTCCAAAAACCAATTTAAAACATTTCAGCTTAAAAAGAGATGTAGAAATGAATGATTTTTATGTTGTCTTGGCCAGTAAAAATTTCAATTCAGCTGAGATAATTTATTTGAAAAATGAAAAATTCAATTTTGAAGATTTTGAAAAATCAGTTGAAGATAAAAAATATCTTAGATTTATTAAATTAATCAAAAAGGAAACGGTTAAAATATCATTTACTTCCCAAATAAAAAAGGTAATTCTAAATGGAGAACAAATAATAATTCTATTAACAGACTTCATATTTATATACACACCATTCTCTAGCTGTTTCTTAGATGTAAAAGGAAAAGACATTGCATTTAATGTTTACCTGTTTGTTTTAACAGAAGATAAGATATTGATATATAACGAAAGCCTAGCAGAAACAATTGAGCTGCATGGACAGTACAACAAAATAATTGTTGGGGAGTCACAGATATTTCTAACAACTAAATTTTCTCTTTACAGGTTAATTGATAATAAAATAAAAAAGGTTTACTCTTTCACAAGCGCAGTTATACGGGATGCAATAATCGATAATGGTTTTATTTACTGCCTTACTAGGGTTAGGATTATGAAGATAGGCATCTATGATTTGTCAAGTTGTTCTGTTGAGATAGATATTAAGATGTCACAGCTTAAGATATTGAATGATTACCTAGTTCTTTACAATTTAAATAACGGATTTGGATTTTTCAAGAAAGATGATTTCGGGGTGTTTAGCATGTTCTCTCTAAATGACAGTATTGCTGGGTTTGCTACTTTTCAAGACAAAATCGCTTACGTTGCTTTGGGTGATCTTTATATTTATACTTACAAAAATCACAGAGGTGATTTAGAAGCAAGTTTATACAAGAACGAGAAAATATTTTATAAAAAAAATAACGGCATACAAATTAAAGATCCAACAAGGTATTATGGGATGCTCAGTGTAGAAAATGAAAGCATTTTCAATAAAATTTCAAAATTTAATGAGGAGTATTTTAGAACTAAAGCACAGGATCCAGAGAGTTTGATAAGTGATTCGTTGGAGGAATCTGAAACAGAAAGACATCTTATGGACACACCAGCAATGACCTTCCCTTTGAATAATGATGGGGAGGATAACGGTATAAAGTCATTGGATAAATGTATGGAGTTTTTAAATGAAATTCAACCTGAATTTGAAGACACCAAGTCTATGAGTTCATCTGAAAGCTCATTATTTGATGAATCCGAGGAAGATCCCCTTTTAATAACGGAAGAGATTCATTATTTGAGAAATTTAAAGAATGAAGTCAAGAAATCACCAAAGCAAAACCCAATTAAACTCGAAGATTTATTTTCCAGTGTCGAATCTAAATTTTGTATTAATAATCCTGAAATCAAGTTTAAGACACTTGAAAAAGAAACGAACAAGAATTACAAAGCTATTAGGTTTGAAGACCGACGAAATTTGTATTTAAAAAGCGATTTTTTTACCAAAAACCATTTTAAATTTTTCAAAGATACGTTTCAAGGAAGAATGATTGAAAAACGAAACTCCCCAACTTACGTCTATGATGCTATCGATTCTGAGTATAAAAGGATTTTTTGTAGTCAGCCCGAGAAGCTTAATAAAACGAAGACAATTAACATTTTTAGAAAGAAAGGTGGGTTTTAACTAAAATCGGCATGCAATCTCATAAATAAATTTTCATATTTGAACTATCTTTACTTACATAGTATAAACCTAGGTTGTTTCTTACCATATTCAATTGATTTAAATATAAGTATTTATTTATTAAATAAATTTTACGGTCTTTGATTCTGATAGTCAAATATCTTTAATATCAAAAATAACTGTAAGTTTTCGACAATTTCATCCCTTATATTGTTATTATACGAGTTTTGATTTCATTGAATATGCCTAAAGAACGGGATCATTACTTGTCTTGACATGGATTATGTACGTTATGGTGTAAGAATCTAAGTTTTCCATTTAGATTAAACTACTTACTTCTTCATTCCTTGGATACTTTATAAGTAATCAGAAAGGCTGTAGTTGTCAGTAAAGCAAGTCTGTTGTAGGAGATATAAATGTAATTCACGAGATTTACAACACTTAAGAGACCTGTTTAATTTTTATAAAATTGGGAAAGATAACAATTTGAATAGGCAGAGCAAATGAATCTTCTTTACATTTGTCTTGATTGCTACTGAAAATAATGAAAAAAACAATTTTTATTAAAAGAAAACGAAATTTAGTTGCTACGAGCCTGACATATCTTTCGGTCTTCATTAATTGCATGAAGTAGATGTTCTAAAAAGCTTTCAGCATGGATCTGTGCATCTTTTTGAAATTGCTATTTGCATGAAGCATCATGGTTGAAATGAATAATTTCTCAAGTAAAATTACCGTTACTGTTTTTATTTTATTAAATTTAAGCCTAGGCAGTGTATTTTTGAAGGATTTCATATTTAAATATCAAGGACTTAAATGATTATGCAAGAAGAAACATTTCAGTTCTATCCTCTAGATTTGACAACTTTTTAGTTTCTAGGGACAATTCCATAGCCTTTCCTGTATAAATCAATCATCAGCTTCTAACCGATATCCTCTTGAATTTCCTTCTATCCACTGAACTGTAAAATAAAAAATGTATTCAATTTCGATTAATTTTATTTCTCTTAGCTTCCAAGCTATTTTCTTTCCTTTGCAACGGTTTTTGATCAAGTAGCGTGGATGAGGATAACCCATGGTAATTCATTTGAGAGATGGCAACTATAAGCCGAAATGCAGAATTTCACACTCTGTACACAAATCAGAAGCTGTCGGATCCGGAACATTCGGGAAAGTTTACGAAACTTTTGTTAACGGAAAAAGGATGGCATTGAAGGAATTTACTTATCCGAAAGATTTATTTCATATAACTACAATCAGAGAAATAAAAGCTTTAAAGCAAATAAAAAGCGAGTTTATATTGGAAATCAGAGAGATAATTATTCATCATTATAAAGTTTATCTTTTATTTGATTTCTATGATTTTGATTTATACAGAATTTTGGAACATGAAAACTTTTCAGTTAATGAAATTAAAAAAATATTTTGGCAAATATTAAAAGAGGTGGACGATATTCATGCCATGGGATATATACATAGGGATCTAAAGACTTCTAACATATTAATTAAGGAGGTTAAGAAAGAAAAAGAGTCCAAGAACGAAAATGTTCATGTTAATCAGTGGGCACCATCTTCAGCTGAAACGACTTCCTTAGACAGGGAATTTATAATAAAGATATGTGATTTCGGGATGACCAGGGTGAAGTCGAAGGAAATGACCCCTGGAATTGTTACCCTTTGGTACCGTTCGCCAGAGATATTGTTGGGGTCGTTGAGCTATGGGAATTCCTCGGATGTGTGGTCCCTAGGTTGTATACTTCTGGAATTGTTCCTTAAAAGACCTGTTTTTAGAGGTTCAAATGAAATTGAGGGGCTTGATTGCATAACGGAGCTATGCGGGAGGATTGATTCGGAGTCAATTCCGAATGTTGAGACACTTCCTTACTATTCCAGGTTTACATTGACGGGTTCAACAAGAAATATTTTAGAGAAATTCAAAGATTATGACAAAGATGGTATAGACTTAGCAGATAAGATGCTCAGCCTTGATCCAGCCAAGAGACCTTCTGTCAAGGATTGTTTAAATCACGAATTTTTCAGGTCACTAGATCTTGAGTAATTCAGTGCTTAATATCCCTTTGAAAAACTGTAGTTATTAAAATTGAATTAAAATTTATTAAATATTTAATTTGTCTAAAACAACAGTGATAAATAATTAATTAGATTATTCATTCACTTAAATATAAAGGATTTATTTAATGGGTAATACATTAATTATAAACTACTCTTTGATTGATTCCGCGTCAAGTCTCTTGTCTACACCCGATGATCTTTGCACTAACTGATCAAGACTCACATGTTTGTCCGCCTCTTCGATCCGTCATCTTTCAAATGAAAGACTCCAGAGTTTCTCGAGTACAATAGACTGGATGTACGCTTCGACTTTAGGCTCAATTCCTATCTCTTTACTATACTTGTTGTGGTATTTCGTTACCAGCCCTTCCCAGGTCATTACGTATGGAATTATATTCACTTTGCACTTGTAAATCAATGATAACTCATTTGCTATTAAATCATATTTTCTAGTTTTTTCATTTTCAACTTGAGTTAATAGGTCAAGATTGGTGATTCCAACCTCGATCAGAGTTATTTCATTTTTTTTTATCATGTAAGAAGATATCTGGTCTGTCATGTTGTATTTTAATGTCAGTCTTAATTCTTGTATCTACTCGAATCTCGACATTTTCATTTGCTACAACTTCTTGAACGGAATGGGATTTCAATTTTCTTGTCTTCTTAATTCCGAATCTTCTACACAGTGATAAATGTATGCATCTTAATACTTCATTATGCCTTCTCATGTAATCATGACCAAGCATACGATCGCATTTAGTGGCAAGATGATCTACTGTTTTGGCACAGCTTTGCAATGTAGGCATATGACTTTTTCTCCAAAGAATATATTTCTATCCTGAAGGAAGCAATAAGCTCCTTCATCTCTTGGCTTCATATTTCCTTTGGTAAGCCACACTGAAGAATCTTTAATGGAGGCAAGTTCATGATCACAAACCCTAAACAACCTTTCGTGGAGTTGTTTGCTTTTAATGTTGGTCATTAGGGATTTAATTTGTGATTCATAAAGAGATTCTTTGGTAATCTCGCCTTCTGTATTGTATTTCAGTCTTATGTATTTGTCAATTGTTGAGAGATGTGTCTTATTGTCTTCTTCAACCTTAATTATGGCATTACGCCTTAAGGACATACTTCTTGATCTCTCCAGGGAATTCTTTAGTTGGAGGAGCATACTCTCACTCTTATGCTCAATATTGGACATTCCTCTTCCCATCATTTCTCTTGGCAAATACAGCCTTTCTTTGTTTGCTGGCTGTAAGTGAACTTTATATTCCATTAGTACTTTCCAAATGGATTCATCGAGTTTGACATATTCTTCTGGTTCAAGCTTTAGTACTATTCTTCAATAAATATGTCTAATTTAAGTAAAAGAATAATAATTCCTTAGAGAGTTCATAATTAGTCAAGGAATCTAGCAGGTTGAATTCCTTCCATTTGGAATAGTTTCGTCTATTTTCCTACCATGTGGATGATTTCCTTTGTACTCTTGTTCTTGTGCCTGAAGCTAGAGCTTGAAATGTGAGTGGAATGGACAAATAAGGCACTGTCTAAAGTGGGTTATAAACTTTTCCAAAAGTTCAAGGCCTGAGAGAGATAAAAATTTCTCTTCAACTATATATATTCTTCTCGTTGAATAAATTAAATTTTTTAAGGTAGTGTTTCATTATTATTTAAAAACCTAAATAAGACAATGTATTGATTTCATATTATTTATTATATTTCTTGCCAAGCCCAAGACAAAAGAAAATACATTCTGACTCAGTCTGAAATTTCTATAGTTTTATCGTAGAAATTAGAAGTGGGAATATAAATTCTCTTTCCCTTTTCTTTGAGCTGAACATACCAAATATTCATGTTAATGACAGATCCACAGTATTTGTCCAAATATACTTTGCTTCCGACACTTAAAGGTGAGGTACATAACACTACAGCACTCTTGAACATTTTTGAAAACAACGGCTTTGCTATTTCAAATCTTGTTGTATTCTTCTTGAAAGGGTTTAACAGACCGAGTATCATGGCGATATCAGTAAATAATAAAAAGAATTGATTTTTTGAATTAAATATTTAGAATTTTAAACTAACTGTCCTTGTTTTAATTTCAAGTTTGCCTTTCTGGAACCAAGAGCAAGCAGTAATATTTTACTAGTTGTGTTTTTATTTTGGTGTTGAATAACATCCTCCTTGGGGCAGTGGTGTAAAGTTGGGTCGTAAAACAACGAAAACCCCTAATACGGGGTTCGAATCCTACTAGATGAAGTAATTTGTCAATACTCATAAAATATTTAAAATATAGCAGAGGTACTCCTGCTAAAAAATTCCTGTCTAAAAGGTTCTTGGAGAGATCTTGTGTCTCAGGTAAAATAGAATAAGTGATTGTAAAATGTATTCGTAGAAGAATTTAAAAACAGATGATAAGACATGCACTGTTCCACTTGTCTCCGGAAATCAAAACCTCCCAGAGTAAATGGTTCGGATTTGTCCCTGAATTTAGAGTGATTATTTGTGTGTTTTTCAAACTTTATCTAGTCATATTCTTCACCATCCAAGTGAATTTTTTAGCGATCAATTCAACAACAAGTTTTTCACTGATCTCTTATTTGCTATAGCGATTTAGTGAAAACTAATTTCTGTTTTTTTGCAAAAAAAAATTGTAACTATTTGATCAAATTTTAAAACATCCCAATGATCATTTTGTTTGTAAACAAGATTATTCTAATAACTTTCACATGCTTTTCACTGTGTAGCTTAAGTTCTAAAATGAATCAATTTAATGAAATCTCGAAGCTATTAGAGAGATTATTTGGTTTTCATAGATCCCAATGATTGCTATTCTTCTTATAATGAATTTGCCAAAGACCTTGCAATTTAGGATCAAGTGATTAAAAAGTGTCCAGAATACGAAGACGCAAATATTATTGATCACCTGATATTGGAAGCTAAGAAAAATTTTTATTCTGATTTACTTAAAGAGGTACAAAAGTTAAAGAAAAACCTGCCTAAAGGAAAGGAAGTGCTTAGTATAGTGAAGACATCACACGAAAAAGATGTAAACAAGTGTCATCTCGTCAATTCACTGATTAATTATGTCGTAAATGGTTGTAAGGATGCAATCTCGAATTACTCAAAGGCAACGAATTCTAGTGATGGTCTATTCAAGAAAATATCTGTTAAGTACACAGAACACAGACTAGAATGTATAGCATCATATATTTTAAATCAGGCAAATGATCCTCTGATCTTGATTGCTGAAACTAATCCAGACAAAATCAAGCTGCAAAATAATAAAAAGACTGAATTATTTCGTTCACTGCCACCAGAATTGGAAAATAATGAATTTTTCATACTATTTTATTCAATTTTATATGATAGCAGCATCGAATGTCTATGGTCTTATTATAATGAAGATTTGATCGGAATTAAATATATATCAACGGACAATGAGAAAGATCTTTATCAGGATCTGTTTTCATTACTAATTGGTGAAAAGGTAGAAGGGATAAACTTTGCTGCTGTCATTGCCTCAATCAAGTTTGAGACCGGTTTTGAAAAACCTAAGTTTTTATAACTGATGATTTTCAAGCAAGAATCTGAAGGAAAATGATATCTTATGAGTTCTATGTTCAGTATTCGTAGAGATGATTTGTTCCATGATCTTTGTCTTGCCAAACTTAAAATTCTACAATCTTATGAAAAACTATCAATTGGTGATAACCTATTAGAGGAATTTTTGGATAAGTTTATATTAGCTCTCGCCTTCCGCAATATTTTGCTTGATGATTGGGACTATATGGAAAAAATATTGATTGAGACGGTTGAAATTGATAAGGCTTTGTCGGAAGTATTGAGTCTGAAATTCTATTACATGATCGTGATATTTATGCTCCTCGTAAAATATTCTTTTTTTTTTTTTTTTTTTTTTTCTTCCAACGTCTTGAGAATATTTTATTTTTTTTAATCAATGGGAATGAAAAAATTTTATCAAAAACAAATTTTAGATTTGCCTTGGAGATTAAAAAAGAAATTGAAAATACATTTGTTCAGGTAAATTTTAATGCTTCTTTAAAAAGGATCCTGAAAGTTTTGTATGACTTGAAGGGTGAAGTGAACAAACGGAAGAAGCGAAATTTTTATAAACCCAATGCAATACAATTAAATGAAGAAATTATTCCAAGGAACGTATTATATTCAACAATGGCTTACCCAAATCTTTAAAGTGTAATGAACTTCCGTCTCTGTCAGGATCTTCGAATCAAGAAATTCTAAAGTTGTGTGAAGAAAAGGTATCAATATTTGAGCAATGGAACGAATTAGATTTTGATACGGTTTTTGCCTTCCCGATTAAAAAGTTGAATCTTCTTTGCTAAAGACCATGAACTATTTGTATGTCGTGGAGAGTAAATTCTAGAATTCAAGTCTTCCTTTAGAAAAACCTTTAATATTTCGTTCATTGAAAACCTATATTTGAATCACATCAGAAATTTTACTAGCGAAGGACTTCTAGGACTCTCACTTGATTTATCTATGTGAATTAAAGTCTACATCTTTTTATTAATAAAATGCTTTATCTTAAACTTTTTTATCGTTCATTTATAGCAAATATTAAAGAAGCTGATTCATTGATCTGGTTTTTCATCCCTTTCATTTATAATGCTTACTTAATTGAAATGATTGATTAAATTCTCTTTATTAATAGATGTA
>JAWNLH010001121.1:0-20744 GCA_035042485.1 Drosophila cyrtoloma | reverse complement strand
ATCGTCAATATTAAACCGAACACTAGAGTTGTCTATTCTTGGGGCCATAATTTTATATAGATGCCTTACGAACCCTTCTCTATCGTTTGAAAGGAAAAAGATAGTATGACCATCAACAAAAATACTCTTGTTGTGATGTTGTGAGGTAATCTCCTTGGAGAAATTAAAATCGTAAAGGGCAGATACTATGTCTGCACTATCTCTTAATCTATTGATAATTTTTGGAATTATTTCGTTCGTTACAAGTGCTGGGTCTGTCGGGACAAGACTAAAAATATCTGAATATTTAAAATGCAAAAAAATCAGAGCAATACATGCAGCTTCGAGATCGCCTCTTAAAATATGTTTATGAAGCTTTGGTTTCCTAAGGAATTTGGAGTTGACTAACTTCAAGCAGCAAGACATGATTTTCAGGTAATTCAAACTTCTGAAAACCATGACTCCAACTTCTTGATCTATTGCCTCATCGAAAACGGGGGTGATCTTGCGCAAACAATCACTTATCTTCTCTATTGAACCTAAAGTTGAGCTTATAATTTCTAAAAAATCTTGAAATTCCAAAAGATTTTGAGCTCCTGGATGTTTTGGGTTTTTGAAATGATCAAAAATAATCGAAAGGGTGCAATCCTTTAGTATTTCAACGAGCTTGTCGGCTTCAATAGAAAAATTCGCTTTCAATTTTCGAATTTCATTGTTCGAATTAAAGTATTTCAATGCTATCATGATTTGTGAGTAAAAGAGCCTTACCAAGTCTGCTAGATTAGAAGATGCCATATAAGTCGAATCTGCATAGGTAGAGCACAAATAGACATATAGTTTTAACCATTCATTGAAACCAGGATCCTCTAAGAAAGAATCTGCAAATCCCGAAAAATATTTCAGATATTCTTCATAATAATTTTCTGGGTTAAAATTGCGAGACACAGCACCTATATTCACGAGAAGTGCATACAAAAATTGCCCTTGATCATCTTTCGAGACAAATTCTCGTGAAATCATAATATAATTAATGTACTCCATCGCCAGATTAACAAATGAAAAAATAGGCGGAAGCATCGGGCAATTCAATTGTTCTAAATAACTGGACGGGCAGATACTGTTGTTGAACTCTAATGTATTGTGAAAGGGATAGATTTGTGCTAAATTCAACTTTATGGAAATAGAATCAGAGGTTGAAATCGTTCGAGTCCGATAAATTTGCTTCTCAGTCTTCAAAAAACAAAGGCTAAAGGTACTGAATAACCAAATTTTGAGAACTGTTAGAAAAAATTTTGATTGCATAGGGTGTTAGAAAAAATTTTAATCAAAATTAATTTATTAAAATTTATAATCAAGTAAAAAATAATTGATCGAGATTCGACAAACTGTGTATATTTGAATATTTTTATTTAAAACTTTGGGATTATATAATTTTTGCACTGATATTTAATTTATCAATTAATTACAATAATTATTTGGATGTTAAAAAGTACAGACCGATTCGAATTTCCCAAAGCGTAGATGTAGAGGCGTTGAACGAGCACAATAGTGGGCATTCATTTATGTTCAAATATTTATCTATAGTGTGTTTGTGGATTGTAGTAAAAAACCACTTAGTGATTAATTTAGCCACTTAATTATATTTTATTTTTGTTACTTGATCTAATTAATTATTTGATTTCTATTTTTGATTGAAAAAGCAAAATTTTGCATCAATTTGAAATCTGAGATGGCTTTAAACTAGAGTAAGAAATGAATGCATCTTCATATTGTCTTTCGGTATACTAAACACTTTATAGTGCTGAAACTTGGTGCTCCTATTGAGATATTGGCAATCTCTTTCTCAACTCCTTGAAAATTTTTGTTCATAAAAAAAAGTAATTTATTTTCATTATATTGCTATAGCTAGTGAGTGATCGACGAAAATCTTATTGTCAAACGGATTGCTAAAAACTTCACCCACGAGGGATGGAGGAAACTTGGCCCAGGCAAGATCTGAAAAATACTCAACGGATCATTCTAAATTCCTAACTAAGCCCTATCATACCCTGCCGGGCTTCGATAACTAGGAGCAACATATATGCTTTATACCCAAAGTAGAATGGCTTCGTGTCCATATATAAACACTTTCTTGAACCACCCGACATTTTGAAACCAAACGCTACACAGGATTCCTATGTGTCGTAAACAATATACCTCTACCTCCTAAGTAGTGGCTGCAGACTGTTTTACAGACAACTGCAGCCTGCTGTCTTCCTTATTTTTCAAAAGGAGTTAAGAAAGAGATTGCCAATCTCTCAATGGAAGCACCAAGCTTCAGCACTATAAAGTGTTTAGTATATCGCAAGACACTATGAAGATGCTTTCCTTTCTTGCTCTAGTTTAAAGTCATCTCGGACTAATTTTCTATTCACTAATTAAAAAAAACGGATGACATCAATTGTTTGTAATACAAGTCTGTCGTTAGAAGATAGAGGTATAATGCTCGAGTCTTTCCTACACATAGTTGTACTGCATGGACTGGAGTTTGTATATGGAATGGGCACAAAGCCCATCCACTTTGGGTATACAATATATATGTTGCTCCTATTATCGAAGGGCACTAGGATATGATAGAGCTTAGTCCTGAATTTGGATTGACACGTTGTGTGTTTTTTCTATTTTTCCAGGTGATATTTATTCTATCTCTACTGGGTAAGACTTTTAGTATCAGTTTGACAATAAGGGTTTGTCTTTCACTCATCTGGTTTGACAATATAGTAAAAATAAATTGATTTTCTTTAAATATACAATTTAAAATGCTACCTATGTTCGAATTAAGCCACAAATCAGTGGTTTGAACTTTTCTTCTTTGACCAGCAACAAATGAATCAATCAATAATGCTTAATTCGCTAAAAATATTTTATTATTTTATTCAGTTTCAAAGAAATAATTCGGGCTTTCAAACTTGCTTCGAAATTTAGCAATCTTTTATAGGTAGATTTTCTTTACTTGCTAACAAAGGGGTGTTCCATATAGAGCGATAACTTCGTCTTTGCGCAAATTCTCAACAGATGCAACTAGCTTCTCGTGAAAGTCTTTGTTATTAAATTGTTAACTCCTATATTGTATTTCCATTTGAGTTCATATCATTTTTATATAATCGGCGAGATTACCACTCCATTCTTTTTACCCCGAACTGAGGCTTCTCCAAATCTCTCTGGCAGCTGCTTAGTTCTTCCTTACTTATTTCATCATACCTGAAGAAAATCTTAATTATTTGATACTAAAGATTAAGTTCATTTATAATTTTACACAATTCCTCAAGATTAGCATTAGTCTTTCGGATTTTACTACGAAGATCTTCGTTCTAACTGCATTATAATTGTTGTATACTAGTGTTTAAAGAAGACCAATTTATTGATGGGTTTTCATATTTATATGTTAATTAACCAATCATATACTAATTAGTTCTAATAAATTAAATCCCTAATGACCAACATTAAAAGCAAACAACTCCACGAAAGGTTGTTTAGGGTCTGTGATCATGAACTTGCCTCTATTAAAGACTCTTCAGTATGGCTTACCAAAGGAAATATGAAGCCAAGAGATGAAGGAGCTTATTGTTTCCTTCAGGATAGAAATATATTCTTTGGAGAAAAAGTCAAATGCCCACATTGCAAAGCTGCGCCAAAGACAGTAGATCATCTTGCCACTAAATGCGATCGTATGCTTGGTCATGATTACATGAGAAGACATAATGAAGTATTAAGATGCATACATTTATCACTGTGTAGAATATTCGGAATTAAGAAGACAAGAAATTGAAATCTCATTCCGTTCAAGAAGTTGTAGCAAATGAAAATGTCGAGATTCGAGTAGATACAAGAATTAAGACTGACATTAAAATACAACATGACAGACCAGATATCTTCTTACATGATAAAAAGAAAAATGAAATAACTTTGATCGAGGTTGGAATTACCAATCTTGACCTATTAACTCAAGTTGAAAATGAAAAAACTAGAAAATACGATTTAATAGCAAATGAGTTATCATTGATTTACAAGTGCAAAGTGAATATAATTCCATACGTAATGACCTGGGAAGGGCTGGTAACGAAATACCACAATAAACATAGTAAAGAGATAGGAATTGAGCCTAAAGTCGAAGCGTACATCCAGTCTATTGTACTCAAGGCGACTCTCGAGTCTATTTCATTTGAAAGACGACGAAGTATTGAAGAGGCGGATAACCATGTGAGTCTTGAGCAGTTAGTGCTTAGATCATCGGGTGGAGATAAGAGAAACGACACGGAATCAATTAAAGAATAATTGATAATCTTTAGATTACCCATTAAATAAATTCTTTAGTTCTAATAAAAGATAATTATTGAATAACTACAATATATGTTGGTCAATTGTAAAGGGGATGATAAACTAATTGGTTATTTATCATTAATCCCTTTACGACAATAATAATTCCTAGCTTCGGCCACTAGCTCTTGTGCTTCTTCAAACATTTCACTTATGTTGTCTGAATTAAAGGAGAAGAGCCATACTCTATAGTTTTTTATGCTCTTTAATTGATAAATATTCAATTTGTCAACTTCTTTGGTCTATAATTGGTCATTTTAAGAATTCATTCATCAACTCTATGAAATCATAAATTTCTTAAATAAGTTTCTCTGATAAGTAAAAGTGATGTATATCAATCAAATTAATAATAGGATTCTAATGTTGAAAGTGCCAGTCTCTTCTATCGGATGGTTACTAAACCGTTTTTGAAACGTAAACCCACTATTCTAAATTCTGTGAACAATCCGATCATGTCCTCCAAGGCTTTGATTACTGAACTGGAGAATCTGTTATGAGACAGATGTTTGTGTATAAGTAACACACCTATGTGTATTAAACCAATAAAAGTTTATACCAGAACGTCACAGCCCCTCACAAGAAGAAACCCCTGTAGAAGGAGGAAATGGGACTAAAGGCCCATTGGTCACCACACAAACAAATGCACATGACAAAAAGATCTCAATGTTTGTATTGAGTGGTCATGACTCAGTAGGAGGTTTAAAATTTTCTCCTGTAGAGACACAAGCGCACCTAGTTAATAAATCTCGTTTTTTTTTATGATTAATGTACTAAAAGCATAAAATAAAGAAAATCGAGATACTATTCTGATTGAGAAAAGACGACAAACGAGTAGGCAAAGTCCCGCCTATATGTAGAAATATGCATAGAGATCAAATATAGAAGAACAAAATTTCTTCTCTTTCCAGGAAGAGAAATGTTCCAAAAAAATCATTTAAAGCTAATAGCAAAAATAAAAATTCAAGATTGGGAATAGAATTTAATAACTAATGCATTTCACTCACTACAAATATAGAACAATGCTGATTAAGACTATAATTTTTAAGTATAAGCATGCAAATCGAAGTCTCTCAAATTATCTGTGAGATTTTATAAAGAATCGTATATATGAGATGGATTGTTCTTTGAATAACTTTCACCATGGAATAAAAATATCAAGAAAAAGAACAAATCTTTAAAACAATGCATGGATTCCAGTAAATTAACAATCTATTTATGTGATGATCTTTCCATTCCGATTCGCCTGGACTACATTTCGTGGTCAATATCTTCCGATATGGTCTGAGGGTACGTAACTCGAGGATTCTGCATCTGATTGCAGTTTTTGATGAGCACATCAATCTTATTAATTATTAGTCGACATTTTAATGTTGGAAAGTAATTAATATCTTTCATTTGAGACTCTGTGAGATAAAAAAAATGTTTGATGGCAGCTATTATACTTATTAAATTCTTTTTTAGACACATTAAAATTTCAATATTGTGCTCATTTATATGCTTTTTAACTTCTTGTGCCATTACTTCGTACATATTATCCAGGAACATTTCGATCGAGATCGAATCATCAAATATCACACTGCCACCGACAAATAGAAACTTGTAGCGACTATCTTCGGTATACTCAAGCATGTTGTTATAGCAGCATATTCCTCCAATTACAGCTTTAATATGAATTAATTTATCTATGATATTCGGCAATGTTATATTGCTTTCAGATATTGAGGCGAATACTGAGGGGCCTTGAATGGCAGGATATTGAAAGTGAGAAAAAAGCAGAGCAACACATGCAATTTGAAGTTCAGCCATGAATTTGTTTTTATCTACCTTTTGTTGCCCAAGTAGTTTGAAATACAGTAGTTTCAAAGTAAAGGATATGACTTTTAAAAGATTCTGAGTTCTGAAAACAGCAATTGCAACATCCTCTTGTTCTTTATAATCTGAAACGAGATTAAAATTGCACAACCAAGCATTTATATTAACAATCAAGGCTAGATTCGAGTTTATTGTCGAAACAAAATCTTGAACTCTTGAAATTGCTTGGCAGTTAACATGACCAAAGATAGCCAAGAAGTTGGAATTGCTTAATATTTCTATGAGTTTATTTGATTCGGTAGAAAAATTGACATTGAGTTTGACTATTTCGTTATCAAGATAAAAGTATTCAATAAGTCCTTTACTTGTAAGATCAAAAGCCTTGCAAAATGTGCTAGAGAATTTGATTCCACATTATTTAAATTTGCATAATTGGAGCACAGGAAGACAAAAAGTTGCATCCAAGGATTAGAATCAGAATCTTCTAGCAATGAAATTGCAGTTGAAGTAAAATATCCTTTATAAAATGGATAAAAATTTACTACCTTAAACCTGGAAATTCCACTCATTCTAACGAGAAAGAATACTAAAAATTCTTCTATTTCATCGAGACTGACTATTTCACGCTGTGACATAATATGATTAAAAATATCAATTACAGCTTCAACAAAAGGACCAATGTGTTGAAACATTGGGCAATCCATTTGTTCTTTATAATTAACTGAACAGATAGTGGGCATAGACTTTAATTTCACTGGAAAGGAATAGGAGAATTCTTTATTTATTATGTCTATATAATCTTCTTTCGAATTTAGAATATATTGACATTCAGGGTTCTGATATCCATAGTCTTGGACACAAAATCCTAGCTTGGAGAATATACAAATGGCGAGTGGTGTCATTAAATACCTAGATCGCATAGGGCTTTAGTGAATTCTGCCTAAATCTTTTTTAATTTAATTTTAATTTATCAGTTAAATTTCTGTGATTGAAAGTAAAGTTGTCAAATCTTTTCCCTCTTTGTTAGTTTAGCAAACTATAATTATTGTGCAATTTTTATATCAATAAACTAGCGAATAATATTAAGTATTATCAATTATAGTGATGGTCTACTAATTCGATAATTTAGCAAGTAATTAATCCTAAATCTAATTTAAGAAATAATTGATCCCTTAAATATTTTATTGATTTAAACTTATCAGAGATTACATGACCTGGGAAGGGCTGGTAACGAAATACCACAACAAGTATAGTAAAGAGATAGGAATTGAGCCTAAAGTCGAAGCGTACATCCAGTCTATTATACTCAAGAAGACTCTCGAGTCTATTTCATTTGAAAGACGACGAAGTATTGAAGAGGCGGACAACCATGTGAGTCTTGAGCAGTTAGTGCTTAGATCATCGGGTGGAGATAAGAGAACCGACACGGAATCAATTAAATAATAATTGATAATCTTTAGATTACCCATTAAATAAATTCTCTTTAGAGATGACATTAAACTAGAGTAAGAAAGGAAAGTATCTTTATGCTGTTTTGCGGTATGGCAAACACTTCATAGTACTAAAACTTGGTGCTTCTATTAAGAGATTGACTATTTATTTTCAACTTCATGAACATTTTTATATGATTTAAAAATAAGAAAGAATGAACTTGTCTGTCGGTTTAACCTGCTGTCACTATTCAGGAGATAGATAAGGAACACTCGCGCTCTAAAATTTACGGCACATAGTCTTCCTGTGTGGTGGTTATTTGGTTTCGAAGTGGTTGGTTGTTAAAGTGTATATAAAATTCCAGTGGGCAGAATCAGTCTTGAGACGGATGGATGACTGTAGCCTTTTCTGATTGCTCGGATAAGTATCACACTTATGTATGTAACTAATAACAGTTTATATCAAAATATCACAGCCTTCTCATAAAAAAAACCCCCGAAAAAAGGGGAGGTGAGTCGGAAGACGAACGCGAGGTCAACATGCGGGAGCAGCATGGATAAAAAAGGGTTTGCTCGAAAGAGTAAGTTCAAGATTTATTTAAAGTGCTCTAGCAGGAGGTTAAAATTTCCTCCTATAGAGGCATAAGCGCTTCTAGTTGTTTCGTTTTTTTTTACAACAATTAGGATGCTTCTCGATTGGATTCTCGTGCTGGACTGTTACTGGTTTCACACACATATAAGCGTGTTACTTATCCTTGAAACAACAAAAAAGTTACAGCCACCTGTCTCACTACAGACTCTGCCCAGTTAGATTGGAATAACAAAACATATCTGTTTTCCATCGATTATGCTTTACTAATAAATAAGAACTTCCTTCTTTTACTTGCAATTATTAAATAATTTTTCCATAGATATCATTATCAGGGTTGAGAATTAATATTTGCTTCCCTGTTTTTGAATTACAACCGATTTATCGAAGGAAATAAATCATGCCTGATTCAATTCTTTGTTCGAATGATGACCCGGAAATATTGATCACTGTGCCAAATGCACACTTGCTTATTCAGTCTATTTTTTATCCATCAAGGTCTTCAAGTCTTATTTGGAATTCTAGGTTCCATCGAAGGATGAATCCTTAGAAATCTCTTTCTTTAAATACCAAGATGACTCGCCAAGTCTTTTCTTTTGACTAATAAAGCTAAAGACTTAATCCAAGATTCAAATCCATATTTAAAACTCAGAACATTTTATCCTAGGCCATTATGAAAACGACATTAACTAACATTTAATAATAATATATTAATGACAACAGAAATACCTAAAATTGAAGTACAATATAGAAGGCGAGATTACCAAACTACAAGCATTGATTCGGTTGACAGTAGACTTACTAATATCTTTTCGTTTAATTGTCACAGTTCGAACCAAATATTTTTGTGTTTCTCGAAAGATGCGCATTCAGGACGACATGTAAAGAGGTTTACCTGAAACTCACATAGGTGATTATAACCGTTTCTGAAAGATATAGTTTCTTCTCATTGAATGAAGTAAGCTTTCTGTAGGGTTAAATCAGATCCATTTAGTCGACTCCTATTGTGATTTATGCCTATTCCATCATGGAATTTGATCAGGGATTGAACTTTTGATTTGTAAAAATTTAAAAGAATTCCTTAAAGCATTACCGACTTGGATCAAGCATCATGACAATTAAAATTCTATTTCCAGATAATAACAGACAAAAAAACCATGGGGTACTGCCAATTGAAAGATTAATTCCATATATACCTAGCATTAATATTAGAAAATGAATATCTAAAATCGAGAATTTAGCAAGGGTATTACTTCCTTGAATATTATTAAGGAGTAATACCATGTGATCCTTTGAAGAACATCACTTTTTTAAAAATAAAGTCGTGACTATCATTATAATAGTCTAGAAGGCCAAAGATCAGTAAATCAATTTTTGAAGAGTTCTAATTAACAGGATTTAATTAATATTAGCAAAAAAAAGACATAGTGAATCTACCACATCCATTTCAACTTCAATTTACCATTCTGAATGTTAAAATTTTTACAAAATAAGGAATTTAATTTTTGGACCTGAACAGTTTTACCTTAAATGTTTGACACAAACCCAAAAGAACATTCCCAGATCTACAAGCAAAAAGGAATGTAGCTACTCCGAAAATAAAAAAGTAAAAACTTTCATTAGCTATCTTCAGGAGTAGAAGTATATTAAAGAGACCCAGACATGAGATTGATGCCAAATAAGAATTGTAATGGAATTTCCCGCTTGACAAATTAGCCAAAAATTGGTTCAAGTAACAAATTGAGAAAGCAAATTGAAATATCAAAATATTAAGGAATACAAGGAATGGAGAGATTCGATTTGTAAATAAAGGAATTGGGCAAATTAAAATTAAAGAAAACCTAAGGATTTCGATTAATAGTACTTTGATGCTCTTAGTAGATTTTGATTTTACAAAATCATAAAGCAAATAACAGAAAAGAGAAGCAATGTAACCTGAAGAAATTAAAATCAAAAATGGAAGAACTCTTACAATCAAATTTTTAACGAAGACAAGGTTAACAATATTGAAAACATGAGACACAATTATAAAATAAAGACCTTCAGATGCCCCCGAAATGAATGAGAATTTAAATGCACCACAATATTTTTCACTAAGCAAAGCACAAAAAAATCCAGTCACCAAGCTCACAAAAAACAAATAACCATGAAATGACAAACCCAATTTCAAAGAAGACAGTAAGGAAGTAAAGCAAAATACCAAACAAGCCGAGTCTACAAAATGGTCTAAAATTTTTCCAAGAGGGGTGCAGTTATTTGTTTTCCTGGCATGGATTCCATCTATTGAGTCAGAAAAGATGTAAATCAATAAAAGAATCAGATTGCAAAAGGATAAAAACTTTGAACTGTTGTTTAAAAATGGATCAAATGCAATGGTGATTACAAAACTGGCTAGCATTGCAAACAATCCAACCAGGGTTATCAAATTTGGATTTACTTTTGGGCTGATTTTAGTCTGTATCATTTCACATATTGGCTTTGTGATCAAGGTATAAAGAATAGGATTTCCTTGAGAAGCGTGATTATTGGATTTCAAGCTCCTCAATTCTGAGATGCTAAATTTTTTACTGGAAAACATAGGGGTTCTAATTTGAGAAAAAGACACGAGGATCAAATATTTCATTTCTTAATTAAACAGTTTTCCGCTTTTTTTACTATCATAAAGAGCATTGCATTCTTAAACTAAAAAGATATTTTCTCTCAACAACAAAATTCATTTAATCTAAGACACGTCCCTCTTAAGCGCTTCTATATCAGTCTGTGATTATTTTATCAGTGGAATAACTCTTATTTGGCTAAGCTGAAGCTGCGTTATTCGTTTACATTCTTTATGAGTGGTGAATTGGTTATACATGGGAAATCAAATACGAATTCGTTAGCTTCCTATTCCACGCCAAGAGGACTTAAAGCAAGCTTATTGATTCTGTACAAAATTTTTGTAATATTGCTGAGAGGTATCACAATTTGTCTAATATATTTCATCTAAAAGAATAATAAATTTCGTAATATTATAACCAACAATTTAGTGATCAATGAACATGTCTTTGTCCCAAGTGATATTAACCTATAGAAGGAGATCAAATCACCATCTTGTTGTTTATTATGTACTTTGTACTGCAAAAACCTGGATTTTCTATTAAGAGTTTGGTTAGCACTTTTTAATATCATGTAGATGAGTAATACAACTTTGATAAAAAGCTTAATGTGAAACCATCTCTCCATCCCCACATGTGGTGTCACACTTATAAGTACGTAAGTTTAAAGATCCACTTATTTCCTAGTTGAACATTTTCACCAAAAGCTGGATATCAAGGGTTTTAATTAATTTGTTGAAAGTCACTAAAGATTATATCCATGTCATTTAAAAGATTCCAATATCTCCTTTATTCAAATCTTATATAATCGTGCTTTCTAAGCTTAGACAAACTAAATACATGATTCTTTACTTCTATTGATTTAAAGAATAAAATAAATATACATGTAATAATTTATTTTCACTTTATTTCTATAGCTAGTGAGTGATTGGTGAATGTTTAATTGTCAAACGGGTTGCTAAAAACTAATATTGGATGGAGGAAACTTTGCGAAGACAAGATCGGAAAAACACACAACGGATCACTCTAAATTCAGGGCTAAGCTCAATCATACCCTGACGGGCTTCGATAACTAGGAGCAACATATATGTTTTATACCCAAAGTGGAATGGCTTTATGTCCATATATATATATATACACACTTTCTTGAACAACCCGGCATTTTAAAACCAAACGACACACAGGACTCCTATGTGTCGTAAAAATTACACCTCTACCTCCTACATCAGACATGCTTTACAGACAATTGCAGTCTGCTGTCATCCTTATTTTTCAAATTGATAAAAATTTTCACAAGGAGTTAAAAAAGAGATTGCCAATCTCTTAATGGAAGTACCAAGTTTCAGCACAGTATGAAGATGCTTTCCTTTCTTGCTCTAGTTTAAAGTCATCTCGGACAAAATAATAAAAGATCTCCAGGATCATCCACACTTCACACCGTTCAATTTTAAACTTGAAAAGGCTATTAATTAATAAATCAGTCTTTCAGATGAAAATCCTTTCTTTTGTAATCAGAAATTTTAAAATTAAAAGAAATTTAACTAATGCTTTTGTTTCATAATCATCCACGTCAATGACATCAATTTGAATAGAAATCAAGAATTCTGCCCCATGTACCCGTTTAAGGAATTCTCGGAGGCTGAAATAGATAATATCAAAGAATTCAAGTTTAGTTCTCCTTTTGATCCTATTTTGTATTCATTGTTTCTGAATGAGTTTTATAAATACGTGGCTACCTTCATTCCGAAAATTATTATGCCTAATCAAATTACTTGGTTTGGTCTTTCTATGATGATTCTCTCAATCTCCTCAACTTTATACATCAATCCATTTTTAAATAAGAAAAATAGAATTCTTTCTTTCTGTAACTTTTTATTTCTCTTCTTGTATTTTAGTGCGGATTTTCTGGATGGGATTCATGCTCGTAGAACTAAGCAAACAAGTAACTTGGGTGCTCTCCTTGATCACGGAGTTGATTCTGTAGCCACCTTGGGAGTAATATTAGGGCTGTGCTCCTCCCTTCAGTCGGGGCTGAATGCTTCTGTCATGCTATTTTCCATGTCTATATTTCAAGGATTCTATTTGAGTGGATTATTCATGAAACTTAATGGATTCCTGAAGCTTAATTACATTTCAGGTGTCTCTGAAGGCCTTGTGTCAGTCATGATCATTCATTTGTTAAGTTCATTCACTGATGTTATTGATCGTGTGAAGTCTAAGCTAGAAGGATTAAGCTTTATAGTATTACTTGTTATTTCCAATGCTTTGATGTTTGTTTTTTCCTGCTCGGAGATCCATTCTTCCTATAAGGGTGATGACGTCTCCAAACTCCCTTTGTTTATTTCCTTCTTGTATTTCTTCATTTTATTTGGACTTATGATTTACTTTATCATCACCAATAAGGATTACTCGCCTTTGAACTGCTATACTTTTTTTTTCATTTTTAGCAATAGTCTAACTCTTTGCTATGTTGAAGAAACCATTAGTCTTTTTGCTAGAACTGACACAAATTTTACACCCTTTCTTTTCAGTTTCTTTTTTTTGAGTTGCTACATGGTAATTAGTCCATATTATAAATCAGGTAAGGGGTTGTATGTTTTACTTGGAATTTCCAAGGCACATTTTATTATTAGAATTGGCTCAATTTTAAATAATTTATCAAAGGCCTTGAATGCCCCTCTATTTATAAGAAATTCACGTAAATAATAAGCAGTAACCTAAATGAAATAAAAATATCACTCCAGTTGAGAAATCAGATTCATTTTAGTAAATAATTTCAGTAATCCTAACCATTACTATTATTACCATAATATAGTCATACAGCCTACTAATATTATTATACACTAGTATCTAAAGTAGACATATTGAATGATCATAGTATTGCTTTAAAATGAATAAAAATCCAATTGATTACTTTATTTTTAACAACCTTATGACAAATGTAAGTAATTTAGGTTCAATTACCTTGTTTTTTTGAATCAGAATTGATTAAAATTGAATGATGATTCATTTATTGTCGTTTTAATAATCATATATTTAGGTAAATATGATGTAAATTATCTAATTTAAAATATAATGTTGAACTTAATTAATTATACCTTGGAATACTGATTATCTTCTTCACAAACCATTTGTCTGATCCATTGCATCATATTAGTTGGTTTTGACGAAATGTTCATTCAACTCTAGAAGATCAGAAGACATGATTTAAATTTTTACTTCCATAATTCTAGATTTTACAACTGTTTTATAAGCTATCGATTAACTAACTATATAAATCCTGGGTAGAGCTTGTCGTGAGAGAGATGACTGTAACCTTTTTGTTGTTGCCTGGATAAGTAACACATCTATGTGTGAAACTAGTAACAGTATATCCTCATGTGAGGAAACCTCGAAAAAAGGGTAGGTGGAACCGAAGGCTGATATGAGAGAATAATTCATTGATAGTGGCTTGCTCGAAACCTGAAGATGTGAGCATAATATTTGTTCTATATATGTGCATAGGATCTGACGGGAGGTTAAAATTCACACTGGCACTTCTAGTTGAATAGGTTTTCTTTCTTTGTTCTAGGATTCATATGATTTCATTGTTTAAACTGATGTTGTTAAAAGAATAATATTTCTTGGCAAATTTTATTTAGGTACTTGTCTTTTAATACTAGCACATTCTTATGATTTGTAATACTATCATTGTGAAAAGCACCGATTCAATGAAAGAGAATGTTCAAAAATTGAGTCTGAATTGATTTAGTAGTTTGAAAGAGTGATTGAATTATCCATTTGAAAATTGACTAAACCGAAATGTGGCACAATAAGTTGATAGATCAGTTAATGTTGGGTTCAATATCATCTCTAGTTATTAGGGACAATGCTATTGACCCAATTCAAAATAGAATGTAATAATTCATCGATTAAGAAGATAATTCTTAAACAAAAAAGTGATAAGAATACTTCGAATCATTCAAAAGTATAACTATTTTGTGTTTGATCTCGGTCTATTAAGAATCATGTTAGATATCTTTAGTCATGATTTATTTATTAAACAATCTTTCTTTTAGTAGTGCCATATACTAAAGGTGTGTACCTGTCCTTATATGAAAGACAGAAAACCTAAGCGAATGCGGATATTCCTTTAGAAAAATTGTTAGATAAAAATAAGATTTATTATAAAGAAGCTAGGAGATAAAGACTTTTTGTTAAAAGGTTTTTGTAATCTCAATATTGGGTAGTGGCAAGTGACTTTCTTTTTTCTTTCCCGAGCTCCAGCGCATTGGATGATAAATTTTGTGAAAAAAAGGGCTGTGAATAATACAAGTTAGTAAATAGTGGTTCTACCACTTTGGCGAGATCCTAGCCTGTGCTTGATCTTTGTCAGAATATTGTGTCCGGACCCTTCGTTCAACAACAAGAGCAAGAGGGGAGGTTGTAAATGTGATAAAGGACCTAAACGAAAGCATATAAGCCAAATATATGTTCAAATGTTTGGAAGGGTAAACTTCCCTCTGAAAGGTACTGATGCTACTCTTTGAATGAATTTCATTTCCTAATTTAAACAGTTTACATAGGTGATGCATCAGATTTAAATTCTTGGAATACCAGTAAAATCAAACAATAATGGTTGCTTAACAGATTAATCTAAGTTAATGAATAAATGGCTTGTAGATGGTGTAGGTTTTAAATCTAAGATACTACCCAATTATTAACTTATTAAGACAATCAAAATAGACTAGCTGTGGTGATACCATACGAGCAGAGAATGTCCGAGTTTATAAGATGGATGTTATCTGATTTAATGGCGAAAACAAATGACTTTTAAACTCATAATTTATTCTTACGAAAAGGCTTAAATAGTAAAACCATTGGATTGATCATATTATGATATATCTCTTAATGGACAAGTTTATTGATTTGATAGAATAGAGTTAATGAATTGTACATAATTTATTGGCTAGCATTAACCAATAAGTAGTTCAATATGGCTAGAACAATGAAAGCAGAAAATACATGATTACTGTTCATATTCAAATTTCTCATTTATGTGACATCTATTAAGGCAAGTATAATAAATATGTCTATACTATTTACAAATACAATGAATGAAAGCGAAAAAGAAAATCAAACTTTTACTTTAGATAGTTCGATAAAATCCCTGAGAAGATATTAAAATAAATTTAGTAAAAAAATATTGGTTAGTATAGAACGTTCTCTTATTTAAATAAAAGGAATAGAATCGCGCTCATAAACATTGGCATCATGTATCGCTGTATAATACTACAGTGAAAAATAAACTCACGAATAAGAACTCTGGAAAATTTTTAAAAAGAAATTTATGAAAAATGATATATGAAAAAATTTCTAGAAAAATTTTATAAAACAAGCTATAAATAAAATTTGAAAAAAATAATCTGAGTTCGAGATGACTTTAAACTAGAGCAAGAAAGGAATGCATCTTCATACTGTCTTGCGGTATAATAAACACTTTATAGTGCTGAAACTTGTGTTTCCATTGAGAGATTGGCAATCTCTTTCTTAACTCCTTGTGAAAATTTTTATTAATTTGAAAAATAAGGAAGACAGCAGGCTGCAGTTGTCTGTAAAACAAGTCTGCAGCCACTACTTAGGAGGTAGAGGTGTAGTGTTTACGACACATAGGAGTCCTGTGTGGCGTTTGGTTTCAAAATGCCGGGTGGTTCAAGAAAGTGTATATATATGGACACGAAGTCATTCCACATTGGAAATAACACATATATTTTGCTCCTAATTATCGAAGCCCGCCAGGGTATGATAGGGCTTAGTCCTGAATTTACAATGATCCGTTGTGTATCTTTCTGATCTTGCCTGGGCCAAGTTTCCTCCATCCCTTGTGGGTGGAGTTCTTACCAACCCGTTTGACAATAAGGTTTTCACCGATCACTCACTAGCTATGGAAATATAGTGAAAATAAATTATTTTATTTTTAAAAAAATAATCTAAAAGAAGTTTAAAAAATAAAATTTTAAAAAAGTCGAAATAAAGAATTTGTATACAAAAGTCATAAAAAATAAATTTATAAAAAAAAAGGCAAATAAAAAAATTATGAAATATATTTATTTTTTTTATTTCGGACAGAGCTCTCCTGAACCGTAAATTTCTGATTAAAGACCCTTTTGGGGATCCTCTCAAAAATAAAGTCATCCAAAGACAACTCAAAAACTATTTCAATAAAGAGATGGCTAAGCACCACCTCCTCTTCTGTCCATAATAGACGCCTGGGCTTCCCATTCCCAAAAAATCTATTAGCTAGAATTTGAAGCAATTCTAGACTTTCCAACTCTGTTCGAACGAGAGTTGGGGCTTCAGCCTTTGGCGCTGATAGGAGTAAAACCTCCCGAGGCTTTTCCCCTTTTGCCTCGTCAATCCAATCAATTGGATTGAACCTAACATATTCAAATGTTAGTGATTCAATTTGCGGCTTGCCCTCACCAAGCAAACCTACAATAACCTTTTTCGAAGGATATTCTTTCACACTTCTTTCGTTTTTCGACAAAAAGTAAACATAGAATCCCGTAAATAGAACGGGAGAAACCAAAGCCATCACGACCAAATAAGTTTCTAAATTCATTGGGGATGTATGTTTTTTTTTTTTTTTAACCCATTTTTTAATTAAATTCAATTTAAAGTACTTTCCTCACATCGAATTTTCGAATGTTGAGAAAAAAAATTTTCGGTTAAATCCTTCACACAATTTATTTTTTCTCTTGATTTTGCATTACCTGATTTTCCTCCTTCAAACAAATATATTAAATTACAATCATGCTTCTTTGTTTGTAAATAATAAATTTAATTTAATTAAACCTGAAGCATTCCGAATGGCTGGATTCAGCATTGTATAGGTTGACTTAAATCTCAGAAAGCAAGATTTGCTATTATCCCTGAGTCTTCTTTTACTTATTGAGTCTTGCACAACTTCCCTTTGTTTTAGGTTATCTCATTATCTGATTTCCTTCCATGGATATATTTTATTGATAAAGTAACAGCCAGAGATGACTTTAAACTAGAGTAAGAAGGGAAAGCATCTTCAACTGTCTTGCTGTATAATAAACACTTTATAGTGCTGAAACTTGGTACTTCCATTAAGATATTGGCAATCTCTTTCTTAATTTATTGATAAAGTAACACCATTCTGAGCATTAAAGCATTACTTATCATTTTCCTTTATATGTACCTTTTGATTTAAAGCAATCTAACTAAACAACGTATTCTATAAAACTAAGTAAAAATATTTTATCAAATAAACGATTTAATGAGTATGAATTCCGCCTTAGTGAAGCATCTCACTTTCTTATACACATCTTTATCACAATAATCTTCTTTAATTATACTTATAATAATCTTGGATACTTTGTCAGCGCTAAAATGAAGTTCTTCAAAGTGTCTTCTTAAATGCTACAACTTGAACATAACTTTAATATTCTGAATGACTAAGATGTTTTAATGGTTTTCTATTGTATTTCAAGCCAATCATATCATACAATGTGGGTTTTTTATTCACAGGTCAGTGATGATATTTCATAGCTTTCAAGTCGCATTATCTGGAGTTATTCATTTTAAACTTGTGCTTATGATTAAAGCATAAACATCTGTTCTGTCATGTTTGAATTAATATCTGTCTTAATTCTTATTTAACATTTCCTTAGATTCTTTCCTGAAATTGATTAGCTCTAAACTTCTCAGAAAGTTTCAACCAAATTCATTAGAAAGTAGCAGTGAATAGAAAAAAGCAGAACGACTAGAAGCACATGTGTCTCTGCACGAGGAAGTTTTAATCTTCTGTCAAAACACTTGGAACAAATCCTGAGCCCACTCTTTAGGCAAGACCTTTTCTAACTCCTTCTCCCACATGTCAGCATCGTTTCACCATTATATGAAGCAGCCAATTTCCTTATCTTTTGACCATATAAAGTTCAGTAATACTATAAGTAGTTTAATTAAATAGGTACATTTAATTTAAACTGGGGTTATCTTTATTAAACAGCTTACACGATTCAAAACTCTCTCAATGAAAATGAAGATATGTACTATTGTGTTTATAATTATCAATACATATATCAGAGAAGAATCTTTTAAATAAATTTCTAGCTTTATTTAATAGAAGAGTAATATTTTTGCCAGAATAGTTTGAATAGTTTAAGATCAAATAAAAAGTAAAATATATTTTTATTAGTTGAATAAGAATGATAATAATTTTAAATACAAATAGCTATTAATAAATAATTCTCCCAGATTTTATCAACTCTATAAGTAAATATCAATGCTTCTAATTGAAAAATCACACAAAAATTTCCTCTTGGGAACTTTATCATTCTGCTGAAAATTGCCTGGGCAGAATCTATCGTGAGGCGGATGACTGTAGCCTTTTCGTGGTTGCCCGGATAAGTAACACATTTATGTGTGTGAAACTAATAACAGTTTATATCAGAACGTCACAGCCAGCCGACTCATAAAAAGAAAAACCCGAAAAAATGGAAGGTGGGGCCGGTGGTGTGTGTGCGGGAGCGGCATGGATAAAAAAGGGCTTGCCCGAAGCTCGAAAGAGTGGGCTTAGGATTTGTATTGAGCGATCAAGACCTTAGTAGATGATTTAAATTTTCCTCCTATATAGGCACAGGCGCTTATAGTTGTTTCATTTTTTTATTCAGCTGAAAATTGCCACGCTTGTAGGTCTTACATATCAATAAAAACGTTCACAATGTGGGATTCGAACTCAATATAATAATATAATTACCAAACAAGCTTTATAATTCAATACAATCACATCTGTCTCTCTTACTTACCCTTAGTAAATAAGTAAAATCGGCTATGACACCAGGTTCATATCTATCCTTTTTAATTATTGTCCTTATTAAAGTCTCATTGCTCTTCAAACATCTATCAAGAAAGAAGTCTCCCCCAAATTTAATCAGGTTATTAGGATCTTTGGCATTAAAATCTACTTCTTCAAAATAAATTCTGTTGTTTAAAACAATAAAGCCACTTGGCAATTCTTTTAATTTCCCTATTTCTTGAAAAACACAATTAAAAGCTTCAAATGCCCGGGATGCTATCAGTTTGGAATCTGATCCTAGATGCTGCTTAAAGTAATTTAAGTTGTAAAATACCCCACAATTCATTAAATATTCGAGTTGTTTAAACAAGTATTTCTCTTTAATTTTATACATAACATTTTTTACTTCGTTTTTATTAATTAAAATGTAATCAAATAATTCCGAGCAAGTAAAATTTTTATGATTTATTATTTTTTTCAAACAATTTTTGATTTTCTTATTGTTTGTCTGTTTGTAAGTTAAAAATAAAATTATTCCAGGCCAGACATCTTTGCTTCTCATATATTTCAAAATTAGTTCCGTTTTAATTACTTTCAGGTTTAAAAATGCAGCAATTTTAAAAAGAATATTTACAATTTTCGGAGTTCTGATTATTTTCAAGGCTTTCCTGAACGGAACATCAAATTTCTCATGATCTTCTATCAATTTCAAATAATTGCAGGCAGATTCACAAAACATATCATAATCAGAACTGTCAATTGAATTTTGATCAATTTTATAAATGTTCAGTAAACAGTATTCCATTTCAGCCATGCAACTTTGATTTTCAGCGCAAGGAAGCATTCTTTATTCATTCTCTGGGATTTCTTGCAATTTTAAATTGATGAAAAATTTTTTAATGACTCATCATAATACCTCTGGCAATAAACAACAGTCATAAAGGGAAACTGCAATGTAATATTTATTTCATGGTGCTTCCATTAAGAGATTGGCTATGTCTCCATGAAAATTTTTATAAATCTTAAAAGTAAGGATGACATCAATTGTCAGTAACACAATTCAGTCGTTAGCTTAGTTTTAAAGGCGGGTTGTTACGAAGCAGCTTTATACGAACATAAAGCCATTCTAATTAGGATAGAAGCCTTTACCTGCACCTTATTGTTGAAACCTATCAGGATGT
>JAWNLH010001118.1:0-21784 GCA_035042485.1 Drosophila cyrtoloma | reverse complement strand
TTGTCTTTTGGTTACTAAGCTGATGTTATTTTAATGGAATCATCATAAAATATTTTCTTATAAATTTTAAAAGCATTCATTTTTATTTTTGAAGCTTAAGGTTCTGTTAATATTCAAAGAATATTCTGATTTTTTCACCTTAAACTACTATAAATATTTCTTAGTTGGAATTTCATAGTCTTCCAATGCAGAAAACTCTTCTACACCTGGAAAAATATTATCCTTAAAATTTATTTCATCAGTGAAAACGCTTAAAAACAATTTAATTTGAAATTGATAAATTAAATTCTTTCTATTTTTTAATTTATTGGCAATTTTTCTATAGTTTTCAATTCTAGATGATTTAATAAAACCCTCAGAAATGAAAGATTCAATCTAAATCTTATACTTTTCGTTGATTCTGTCACAAGCCAGTAAAGATAACGCCTTATTTTGATCTTCGAAAGAAAAAATATCGTTGATTTTTAAGTTCGATGTAAAACGAAAGTTATTTTCTAAAATATCATTTTCCTGGTCGTAAAGAATTTACTATAATTTAACCCACTTTTTAATAAATTAGATTTGGATCTAAAAAATTCACTCATTCTTATAAAATTGAATAAAATATTATTTATTTTGTTCAAAAAGTTAATTTTTAAGCTATTTTCTTTCAATTTTGAGCCAACTTAATCTTCATCCTTTTCCTTTCTAGAATATAAATCTCGTGTTGAGATATTCTCATTAAGCAATAAATTACTTCAAAACCTCGATTTTATTTTATTTATATTTGCAATACAAATTTTAAACAGCAGATACTTCTTGAAGATTGGTTTCTAAAGATTCTTTAATCTTAGAAATTTCGTGAAAAAGATTTTTGCTAGCAATATCATTCTTAATTTGATTTTCTACGAGATATTCAAAGGTTTCTCAAGATTTATTTCTTTGAAAGTATGATCAAATAATTTTACTTTGGTTTAAGACTAAATTATTGAAAATTTACAAATGGTATTTCTTCAAAAAAGACAAATTATCGAAATATTCTAGTTCTTTTTCAAAAACAACCATTTATCTTCGAAAACTAATATTCATAAGTTCATTTGTGTCTTTGAATTCGCAAAACCCTTATTGATTTCAGAAAAAACTTTCCTCGGAGCTATGATCACCCGATTTAAGACAATTTTCATCGTCATTTGTAAGTCCAAATATCGATATTGCAGCATAAGGCTTGAAATATTTATGAATTAATTCATTATTCAGATTTTATTCAAGGTTATAGTAAAAATTCGTAATGAACTAAAGAAAGTTTTAATAAAGAGTATATATAATGTTTAATGATCTGAACATATAAAGTTATGGAAATGTATTCTATTTTTATTCTCAGTTTCAGACAAAAAGATTTATTTTATTTGAGATATCATTTAAAATATGATTAGTAGCATAAAAGAGTCTATGTTCGAGATATAAATAAATCAGTGAGTGGAACTCATTGTACAAAACTGAAAAGTGTTCATAAAATCGCCCACCTTCAAAAATCTGTAACTAATAGACTACTATAAAGAAATGGATATATTAAATCAGCAATCAAACATTTATTGCTTCATTTTCAAAATTATATTGAGAATAACTATACAAAAACCAACTAAAACAAACATTCATCTAAAATCATTAGGATCATCTCCATTGTCTAAGACAAATATCAATTCTCTTCCAATAGGATCAGTTAATGCATATTATTCAACAAATATTCAATTTAGCGTCCTAATTTTTAAGTATAGATGTACATAGAAGTCCAAATTCCTCATAATATCTAAATTCTGCACCAGATTCATTCATTGTAGTGATTTCGTTGAGATATTAAGCATTTGAGCTAGAATTTTATTCTGAATGAAATTTTTTTATTGGAATCAATGTTCATGGAATATAATTTAAATGGGTTTCTTTTTATATAATGGAATTATTTCCTTTGGTTAACGAATAACCCAATGCAAACCGAGAAATTCGATGAGAAAAAAATGAGATATGCAATATATTTGATTACTATTATGACAAATGTGTTCTGAATGTTTCTAGACTTCCATTGGATTTTCAACTTAAAGAATTCTTTGGCAGAAAAGTTGTTTTACTAGATTTCTGTGGAATGTATTCAGTTTTGTTCAACAAGTTCAAGGAATATGACTCGTTTCTGATTGAAAAAATGGATGAGGAGATTTCTCAACAAATTGAAAATATTATTTCTTCATATGAGGTTGTCTATGTTTTTAAGTTTCTGCAACAGGATATAAAATTGGAATTCTCACACCTAGAAGTTACTTTTAATAAAGGGAAGATTTATAGAATCAAATACAAAGCTTCACAGACAGCCAAAGACAAAAAAAACATTTAATATAGATTCGAAACAACATGCCTATAACTTAAGACTGGGGACGTTTTTTTATATTGTTAATCTATTATGTAGATATATAATGCTTGAAAATCAATAAATTGTATTTTTAAACTAAAAGCTTATTTTAGATGTATGAATTCTTTTAGATTAAGTGTTAATCTGATCTTGAAAAGAAAAACTTACATTGGATTTCTTAGATTATATTACTGAGTACTTCGATATAAATTAAGAGCATCAATCTTTTTTAAAAAGCAATAAAATTAAATATTATGAGACTTTAGAATTTTACACTCAAAAAATGAATTTACAATTTATCTGAGTTCGTCACAGTTTATTTCAATCAATTCAAAACCAATCATGGATAGGGAATATAAAAAGCATATGACTTCAGTCCCAAAAACAGGAGTTGTCGATTTAATTTTCAAAGCCAATCATAAGGAAATAAAAAATTATTTTGCCAAAAGAGCTGAAAAGAACGAAATCATTAACAAATTGCGAAACTAAGCTAAAAATTGCATATTAAGGGTTTCTAAGTACAAAACATATCTTATAACAGACCACGAACTATATATTACGTCACATGTTATTTTCTCAATTTTGAATCTTAAATATTATTACAATCGTAGCGCACAAGATTCGAAAAATATCAACTAGGTCCATTAGTAACTCGGTAAATAAAGAAAAAATATTGCTGCAAAATATTATTATCATGAATAACAGATTTCTATGCCGTAGTATTATGATAAGTTTGAGAAGCTATGTTGGTGAATTGAAATTTGCAAAAGAATGATTAGCGATGACCAAATAGTGGACGGTGTCTGAGTTATTGGGATGATAGTTATTTCTAGCTTATAAGGCAGAAATCTTATGGTTGTATAGATCAAGCAATAATTGGAAGCTTCATCAGCAAAAGAGCGTGATTTATACTGATTGGCAAAGAATTTAGATAGTGACCCTAAAAATTCTATTAAATATAAACAGTTAAAACCACTCAAACCATGTTCTATATAAGGGAATATCTGAAGATATACTCGGCTTTTATTTATGATGTACATACTGCGTAGAGGTAAAAACTGAGACTCCACAATAGCCACGTAGAAATATTTCTTAAATAAAATTAATTTTTAAAAATATAAATTTCATTTTAACACGTTTTCTTTCTACCTAGATCACCCAATCTCCTACAAGCATATAATTTACTTAGAATCGAATTGAATAACGCTCTTCATAATCATAAATAGCTTTTAAAGATTGAATACAACATATTTCTCCAAATAGAACATCTAATCTTTTTCTTCATAAGGATACAAAAAAAGGTTCTGATAGAAATCTCATTTATTTCAAGATATAGTCCCTTAAATTGTTGTAAATTAGCAAGCATGAGACAATAGTTTTCATTCAAATAGTGGTATTTGATGAAAGAGTTCAATTTAGAAACTGAAAATGTTCTTGATTTCGTCGGCTTTAATTATAAAGAAAAGAAAAAGTTAATAATCTTTTTTGACTCTAGATATTTCCACGAATGTTTATATATTAACGTGTAGACAAATGGTGAGAATCAAATCATCCATATAATCCCAATGACTAAAATTCTTTTACTAGACTCTTATTCTAATATAGAAAAACGAAAGATTGTACAATGAAATAGAAAATGGCGAGACAATAATACACTTTTAGGCAAAGCATACCAAAATGATTAAATTGTTCAAAAATTTTCGATAGAGAGATCGACTGTGGCGAATCGATGAAGAATAGATTTCTCTATCAGAAAAAAATTATTAATGTTTGAATAAAAGATTTAATTGTATTCCGACACACATGCTTATTCAGAAAGACCTTAATTAATTAATGAGCAAGTTTAATCAAGAAATTGATTCCAAACGACACATATTGAATATATTTAACTGAATCTAGAGGATCAGTAGATATTTTGATATGTGCTAGTTGTGTAGAGTTAATGAAAATTTTTGAGACAATTCCCTCGAGCAATCTTAAAATTAATGTCGTCAAGCATGTATTCGATTTTGAGAATACGCGAAATATTTGATAACAGATTTATTTTTCAGAATATCTTCTTTCATCTACTTTCTTTAATAAAATTATCCCATGATTTTTATTAGATTATAAAATCCATCGTTGATCCATGTAATTATTTGGAATGACTATTGGTTCAAGCAACAGAGATATTTTTCTCTGATAAAAATCTTGTTTAATATAAGACATAAAGCATAAGACAACACTCAGCCGCATCCTGTTCATGGTTAGAAAAAACATTTAACTGATGGTTTAAGTTGTTGATTTGATCACATTAATTGGAGTATAAAAATTCAGTTCATTTATATTCACGCATATTTCAATAAAAGAATAATGTTCAATTCTCAATCATCTAATACCTTCATAAAAACAATTTTTTAATCAGAGAATCATATAATCACTCTAAAAATTCTTAATATAATTTCTATAAAGCTAAAATTTCTGCATAATCATGATTGATATTGGTCACAAATATATTTATAAAGTCAAACGTCTTAAGGTTGGTATCATCTATTTGTAAATCTACAAAGGCTTAATATCATTTTACGTGAATTTTATCTAAAGCATACCTAATAGAGTTTTATCATTTTTAGCGAGATGCTTAATGTATTTGTAGGAACCGAGCAACATTTCTTCAGTATAGTCATCAATACTCAATATATCTGTTTTAAAGAGATTTCATAAATGATTGAAACATAGTCATGAAAAATTATTTAAATATTTTAATCAAAGTCAAAGTAATGCCTTTCATAATCAGAAAATTTTGTTCGCCGAATTCAAGTGACTAATAAGAATCATGTGAAATTGGTTGTATTTTTGGCTGCTAATTTTTTCATCATATAGTTTAGATTTTTAATGAAGAGATCACAAATATCTATAGCTTCAATAATACATAATAACTTTGCATAAGATTATCTAATGAAGTTAAAAATCACAGTAATGCAATTTTTTGATGAACTGGTTGTGATTTTCTGTCAAAGAAATATTTTAGGTAGATATTTAAAGCTTATTTTACTAACCAGAGAGAAATTTATCCCATATAGAATTAAAAGTTTTATAAGAAAAGAGGATAAACTAAAAATTTTAAGTGCCATTTTTAATCAAGTCATTTAATTTATTGCATTTGATTAGATTTATTCTCGTTTAAATCTTAAAAAACAGTTAGAAAATATTGTTCTCTTCGAATATTTCTTCAAAAAAAAAGTATATGTTTCAAATATCTTTATTATGATGATACAGTTTGTTACGCCAGTCAATATTTTAGTTTATTAAAATTTTATATTTATTTATCAAGAAACCTAACGATTAAATAGCAATAAAATATATATAATCAGTCCATCAATTCAGGTAAAAAACAATATGAATCAACGATGATGGCCGTTTTGTATGAAGAAGAAAGCTGTATGGAACTAGATATGCAGAATAACAGTGATTTATCAGGAAAAAATATCGTTTTTAAGTTTCTACTGAGAAGCGCTAGAAAATATTACACAGATTAATATATCATACTCAAAACCAAATTTCACTTTTTAATTCCGGAGGCTATCTTCACTCATTTGGTCTTCTATTTCTATCTTACCTTCCACTAGATTCTGAAAAAGTATCCTGGTGCTCAACAAATTGCAGATGTGGGTCTTAAAAGGATGAGAATCTTTCGATTAACCATCTTAGTTTTGTCTGAACATGTCCTTTTTGATCTAAATTTTCAAGGGATACGATTTCTCAAATTTTACAATGATTTGTATCTTTAAATGCATTGGAGACGTTATTTTTTTCTTAATCTATTCAATAATCTTGAATGAAATTGATTTTCAATCAGTAGTGAAGACCGTGCTAAAATTTTTCATTGTTTAATAACTATTGAAAAGGCTTGCACAGCCCATTCAAAATTTTCTTGGCTGTTATAAAAATCGAAGTATTATACAACTTTACATTTATACAGAATTTTGGCTACGAATAATAAAAATGCTCGCCAATGCTATCATCTGAATAAGAAACTGATGGAAACTGAAGTATCTCAAAATCTGCTATCATTTCAACAATTTTTCAAAGTTCTTCGATCAATGTTCCATTTTGAGTTGAATGTTAGGTAATATACAAATTATATAAGATAGACTGCTTATTTATACGATTTATCAACTGATAGTTCTATCAAATAATTAAATTTTCTCAATAAGTTCTAAAGTTATATGATGAGTTGTGGTGTGGAAAAAACATGTCACTACATTTGAACTTTAAAGAGTAATACTTCTTGCTTTTACACACTTTTTTGTCAAATCTGTACTTATTGAAAATTACTTGTTCGTAGTCACTGAAAGGTAGATAGACTAAAAGATCAATGCCAACTGTTTCATGAATACTGTCTATACAGGAAAACAGTATATTTACATCTTTTAAGCTAGACAGTTGAATCAATGGCTTTACTAAGCTTAGATTGAAATAAAGAAATAAAAATACAAAGAAAAACAAGGGATGGAAGACCAGATTAATAAATCAGCGTCTTCCAAAATACCATTCAAATTTGTAAAAAAATTTGACTTCTTCGTTCCTTGTCCGAATGTCTGACAAGTTTTACTACAGTTTTTTGCGTAAATATTTGCTTAGTGAATTCTAATAGTATCTACGATCTTTTTTTCACAGTTATTGTTTAATAGTGTATTTCCAGCATTCCCACAAATATTAAATCAAATAAGCATGGGCGTTTTACAAACAATTTATCTTTATACATACGAGATGTATCCATTGAAATGACTTGCCACTCCTGTAATTATCTCATTAATTGTCAGATGTGAAATATAATACACAGGAACCAATTCTTATATAATCTACTCCATTATTTTTGAATCTTTTACTACAGAGACAACAGCATCCATGATGTTTTCTCAGACCCGTAGAACAAAAATAGATTTTTTGAGACAAAGAATTCTTAATTCTCGAGAATACATTCATATAATAAAAGCTGAGATTTCTAAATTTCTATTTATTCAAGTTCATCGACTTTCATGAATTGTAAAATTTTAGTTGTTCTATTTAATTTTGAAAAGCTTTTAATGAATTATATTATGATCAAAAATGGATCTATCACACTCTAAAGGTACTCTTAAATGGTACTACACCAGGGACTTTTAAAAATTATTTTATTTGGCAACTGAAACAAGTCTTATTATGCTAAGTTTTAAAAGTATTATGAGCATCGTTATTCATTTCAATGCTAATTAATACATCTATGAATATTCAAAACTTAGTCCATTATAACATATTCTCAAAAGACAGGATGGAGTTATTAATCTTTAATTTTCATTGGGATATGATGAAGTCCTTCATTATACTTTCAACTTCAACGAAACGGATATCTTACTTAAATACAAAATTTTTTATCCTTTATATTTGTACGCAGTATTTGATAATTTAACAAAGAAATTGAATAAATTTTATCATAGTCTGAGATAAATATTGATCAAACATTCTTCCTGAGCCTAGCTTAGAATAAATTCTCAATCATCAGAATGATTTTGATTGACTTCAGTGGTAAAAAAGAACAGGATTTTTTGCCTCAAGCTTGAATGTCTTCTGTGTATCTCTAACTATGATAAAATATAACCAAATATATTGATTATGCTTCAAGTACGCTTACACACTCAAAAATATATCTTCTAACAGCTGTGAATGACAGCCATAAAGATTTAAAGGAATCTTCTAGGGAAAAAAGCGTCTTATTGTTCTAGATTAACAACAATAATTGTTTCCGGTTCGATAAAGGTTGTTACCAAAATTACTAATCCTGGCAGCTAAGTACAAATCATAGATTCTTCTTAAATGATTTGATTAGGTCTTAGAAACCTTACTGAATCAATTTATTCATTTTAGAATTGAATTTGTAATACGAAAAGATATCACATAGAATCTGAAAGCTAAAGAAAAATTATTATTAATTAATGCTTCGATAAAATTTGTGTGGAATTGACTTTCATCTCTTTTATAATTTACAGTAGATATTGAATCTCATAGTATTGCAGGGAAATGTAAAGCAGATTAAAAATTTTAAATTACAAAAAAGAAATTGATTAGAAAAGCTTTATTTGAGGTAAAATTTGAAAGTAGTCACAAGTAAAATTTACTCAAAATAATTACAAGTTGAGTTAAAGTCGCTTGCATCATGAAATAAACAGGTAAATGACATATTTAAAATCAACATCGAATAGTATTTCTAACCAAGCATAAAAATTCTGTTTTTAAGAAATTCGCAAATACTAAAGCTTCTATATTGGTTTCTTTTTGTTTTCATATAGCTTGGCTAAACATTTTATCAAGCTAAGCAATATTTCGATCATCACATTTAATTAGAATATTATTTTGCAATTTAATCAAAGAAATGAGTTTCTTGAATAAGTATACCGATGATTTTGAGCTTTTTTAATCCTGAGTCCAAGCATACTAATACATTCATCTACTATTAATTTGTTTAACTCGGGAGAAAAGGAAACCATTGAATTTATATTCTGAAGAAGTACAGAATAATAACTATAAATTACAACAAATTCACTCATGAAAGATACACAGTGTAGTCATATTCATCATCAATGGCGCTTGAAAGTAAAGGCAAATATCTCTGTTTAAATGCATTTTTCGTTATGCAAAGTTAATTGATATACCATGTTTTGATTCCACAGAACTCAATTTTCTGGATTTGAAAATACCAGAGAAATACTTAATGAAGAAAAAGGCCTTTCCTTTGACTTCATGCTTCAATATAAGTTAATCGTTTGATAATTTAATGACATTTTCGTCGAAGACCTATTTCATTCTCCAATACATGTCATCATATTTGAATATATGCTGTTTGAATCTGACTTATTGAAAGTTTCCTTTCAATGTCTTTTTGACATGATTCGAACATTTTGAGAAAGAAGTTTTTGAATGATTAAGCACTTCTTACCCGAACTATACAATCAAAAACGATGCATCACATGCATTGAAGAAATCTTGTACTGATATCTCCGCGTCTTCAAAGTCTAACTTATGAATTTAGCAACAAAATGCCCAAAATTTTATAATCATGTATAATATCTGTTATATTTTGAAGGAGTTGAGTAATTTTTTTTTCTGTATCAGCTAGTTTATTCAAGTTGAGACTCTCACATCTCTGATAAATATAAAAACAAGTTTTTGAAATAGATCTTGTGTTTGCCAAACAAAACTCAAGCATGCTGCCTTTTCGATACCAAAGATGTTTGAAAGTTTAGTTGAATTGGATCTTGTTTTATGAATCTGAGAGTATTATAGTCTGTGATTCTATTAAGATCTCCAATGAGCTTGTTTAATTCAAGGTACAAAGTGCGATTATCAAATTTCATAGAAGGACATGGGTATGCTTATGGATTCTTGAACTCTTTAAACCCATCAACTTCTTTAAGATCTTCAAAACGTAAAGTTTCAGATTCATCCACTGGCGAATTAATATATCAATTTAGTTTCTCGGCGCAGTCGATGATTTCGGTTATATTTCTTCGTATTGAACATTTGAGAATTTGGTAGTTAGTTTTTAGTTTAGTTAGTTAGGTTTAGTTAGTTAGTTAGGTTAGGTAGTAGTTTTAGTTTTTTTAGTTAGTTTTTTAGTTAGTTAGTTAGTTTTTTAGTTTTAGGTTTAGGTAGTTTTAGTTTAGTTAGTTAGTTTTTTTATTTTTAGTTAGGTTAGTTAGGTTTAGTTAGTAGTTGTTTAGGTTTTTTAGTTCGTTTTTTAGTTAGTTTTTTTAGTTTTAGTTAGTTAGTTAGTTTAGGTTAGGTTAGTTAGTTTTAGTTTAGTTAGTTAGTTAGTTTAGTTTTAGTTAGTTAGTTAGTTAGTTAGTTAGTTAGTTAGTTAGTTAGGTTTTGTTAGGTTAGTTAGTTAGTTAGTTAGTTAGTTAGTTAGTTAGTTAGTTAGTTAGTTAGTTAGTTAGTTAGTTAGTTAGTTAGTTAGTTAGTTAGTTAGTTAGTTAGTTAGTTTAGTTAGTTAGTTAGTTTTAGTTAGTTAGTTAGTTAGTTTTAGTTAGTTAGTTTTAGTTAGTTTTAGTTTAGTTAGTTTTAGTTAGTTAGTTTTAGTTTTTTAGTTAGTTAGTTAGTTAGTTAGTTAGTTAGTTTTAGTTTGTTAGTTAGGTTAGTTAGTTAGTTAGTTAGTTAGTTAGTTAGTTAGTTAGTTAGTTAGTTTTAGTTAGTTTTTAGTTAGTTAGTTTTAGTTAGTTAGTTAGTTAGTTTTAGTTAGTTAGTTAGTTAGTTAGGTTAGTTAGTTAGTTAGTTAGTTAGTTTTAGTTAGTTAGTTAGTTAGTTAGTTAGTTAGTTAGTTAGTTAGTTAGTTTAGTTAGTTAGTTAGTTAGTTAGTTTAGTTTTAGTTAGTTTTAGTTAGTTAGTTAGTTAGTTAGTTAGTTAGTTAGTTAGTTAGTTAGTTAGTTAGTTAGTTAGTTAGTTTTAGGTTAGTTAGTTTTAGTTTTAGTTAGTTTTAGTTAGTTAGTTTTAGTTAGTTAGTTTTAGTTAGTTTAGTTTAGTTAGTTAGTTAGTTAGTTAGTTAGTTAGTTAGTTTTAGTTAGTTTAGTTAGTTAGTTAGTTAGTTAGTTTAGTTAGTTTAGTGTTAGTTAGTTAGTTAGTTTGTTAGTTAGTTTTAGTTAGTTAGTTAGTTTAGTTAGTTAGTTAGTTAGTTAGTTTATTTTTAGTTTAGTTTAGTTTAGTTAGTTAGTTAGTAGTTTTTAGTTAGTTAGTTTAGTTTTAGTTTTTTTTAGTTAGTAGTTTTTAGTTAGGGTTAGTAGTTTAGTAGTTTTTAGTTAGTTTTAGTTAGTTTAGTTAGTTAGTTACTTAGTTAGTTAGTTAGTTAGTTAGTTAGTTAGTTTAGTTAGTTTAGTTAGTTAGTTAGTTTTAGTTAGTTAGTTAGTTAGTTTTAGTTAGTTAGTTAGTTAGTTTTAGTTAGTTAGTTAGTTTTAGTTAGTTTTTAGTTAGTTTTAGTTAGTTAGTTAGTTAGTTAGAGTTAGTTAGTTAGTTAGTTAGGTTAGTTAGTTTTAGTTAGTTAGTTAGTTAGTTAGTTAGTTAGTTAGTTAGTTAGTTTTAGTTAGTTTTAGGTTAGTTTAGGTTAGGTTAGTTAGTTAGTTAGTTAGTTAGGTTTAGTTAGTTAGTTAGTTTTAGTTAGTTAGTTAGGTTAGTTAGTTTTAGTTAGTTAGTTTAGTTAGTTAGGTTAGGGTTAGTTAGTTTTAGTTTTTTTTTTAGTTTTAGTTAGTTTTTTTTATAGTTTTAGTAGTTAGTTAGTTAGTTAGTTTTAGGTTAGGTTTAGGTTTAGTTAGTTTTTTAGTTAGTTAGTTTAGTTAGTTAGTTAGTTTTAGTTAGTTAGTTAGGTTTTTAGTTAGTTTAGTTTAGTTTAGGTTTTTTAGTTAGGTTTAGTTTAGTTAGGGTTAGGTTTTTAGTTAGTTAGTTTTAGTTAGTTTTTAGTTAGGTTAGTAGTTTTAGTTAGTTTTAGTTAGGGTTAGGTTTTAGTTTTTTTAGTTAGTTTTTTAGTTAGTTTTTTTAGTTAGTTTTAGTTAGTTAGGGTTAGTTAGTTAGTTTTAGTTAGTTAGTTAGTTTAGTTCGTTAGTTTAGTTTAGGTTAGTTAGTTAGTTAGGTTAGGTTAGGTTAGTTTTAGTTAGTTAGTTAGTTAGGTTTATTCAGATTCAAATGGCACAAGGTGAACAAATATCGGCAATGCAAACAAAAATCATTTCATATTCTAATTTAAATCTGGTCTGAAATCTTCAACATACTTAGTGGACTTTTATTACAGGTGGTACTAATTGTAGTTTGTCTCGCCTGATTATACATCAATTAAGACTAAACGTTTGGCTAGACAAGAGATAGTAGTAGCCAATTGATTCTTATCAGTAAGCTTTCTATATTAAACGTAAATATTATCATTTCTGGATGTATCGTCAGAGATATTATGTTGTTAGCCAGGGTCGAGAATCCTGAATGCATATTTGTATATCTATTACCAGATTTAAATTAGTATAAAATATACTTGATGCTTTCTAGCTCGATGGATTTTTAATATAGAAAGAATTTATTTAATGGGTAATCTAAAGATTATCAATTATTCTTTAATTGATTCCATGTCGGTTCTCTTATCTCCACCCGATGATCTAAGCACTAACTGCTCAAGACTCACATGGTTGTCCGCCTCTTCAATACTTCGTCGTCTTTCAAATGAAATAGACTCGAGAGTCTTCTTGAGTACAATAGACTGGATGTACGCTTCGACTTTAGGCTATGGATTTTCAATAAATAAAATTTTTCATGTTATCTTTATTCATCATATAAAACTGACAATTTTCGCTTTTCATTTTTAAAAAATGTTGTATTTAAAAAAAATTTAATTTCCTATATCACATTGATATATTTCTTCTGTATTAGGTATATTTTATGTTTCTCTTCTCTTTATACGAGATCATAATTTTCCGAGAAATCGTCACGTTCTAAATTTTCATATACTGGAACTCTTGAATTTTTAAGCAAAATTTGTGAGTTTTTGTCACAAACCACTTGATTTAAACTCAGTCGATTATCTTCTAAAATCTACTAAATGTTCATTGGAATAACCCTGTTTCCTGCATTCTCTTGTAACATTTATTGATGCTTCTATTTGGATCTTCTTGAACACTAATTCTTAGTCGACTCTGTTCCTGCTGTAATATCTATCACTTACTATTAGATCAATGCCAATGCCAACTTAATTCTTGAGCCCAATCATTCTTTACGCATTGAAATATTTCTGGACCATACCCATTTATCAAGGTTGGCATTATTATATGCAAAAATTGCAGCAAAAAACATTCCAAAAAATTCCTCATTTCAGTACTTGTAATGCATACAATGGCTTCACTTCGGAGTTCGGATCGGCTCAGAAGCTTTTCAATGGATATGGCCGCAATCGATTTGTAGAAGGTTTAACTTTATAAGTGTTAAATTACAATGATTTTTGCATCAATAGCAATATTTTTTCATTTATACGATTAAAAAATGTCTTACACTTCTTTAGTAGTTTAGTTGAAAATTATATTGTCCGCAAATTATTCGATCTTTGTTGGAGATTTTCGAATATGTTTATATGATTCGAACTCCCTTTCTAAAGAATTTATTATTGAAACAAATATTTGAGTTTGTTCTGATAATGCTCATAAGCTCGAATAATTATAATGTAACGATATATTACTCCTATGAATCTGTTTTATATACTTTCATACTGATGTTTAAGTTTGCTGTGAAATATTTAAGTCGATGATGAATCATTTATCTTGATCTATAAAAACTATACGGATCTACGAAGGAAAACTGGTTAGTATTTGATTATAACATTGCAATTTGGTCATACGCATCAATAGTTTCGTTTCAAAGTTTCCGAAGAAGGATTCCTGGCATTTATGCAAATTTCTAGAAATTAAAGTTACCTGAAATATACAACATAAATGAATAAATGTCCATTAATTTAATAGATATGATGATTGAAACAAAATGTAGATTTTAAATAATGAATTACTGCACTATATAAATATATTGAAACACCAAATATTGAGGACAGAGATGTATTGTTAGTAGGTGTGCTCGAAATTTTCAAATAGAATTTACTCACAGATATAAACATTTTCTCTAGAATTAGAAAACATATATCCTGAAGAATTAGCTTTCGAATCTTACATGATTGCACCAATAAGATCAAGAATCTTGTCAAATTCTAGATATTTAAAATCAGGATGGTTAATCAGTATTAATATGTTTGTAAGAGCACTTGATTTCAATAAAATTTCAAGCATTCTAATTATTATAAGTAAAAGAATCTTAAACTTTCACATATTGAAAATATATCAAAAAGTTCAGAAGAAGAATCGTACATTATACCAAAAACCAGATTGATAGAATTATTGCTTACAAATATCTTTAGATCGATCAGACATATCAAATTTAAACATAGTAATTTCATCTCAATAAATTATTTTGATTACTTATGCAAAACAGTATAAGTATTTCAGACTATTCCACTCAACTAAAATCAATTTTTCTTTCTAAAAAACGTGATCAATACTCATAATAGTTTGACCATTAAGCTTAATCTCATTTAGATTGCTGGAATGATCAGTCAATACACTAAAACAATATGATTTCGTTAACCATTGAAACATTAACATTTTCATCGAATGAAAAGTTTATTCTTTCTTATTAAATAGACATAATAGACTCATTTTTGAACTCTGATTGATCTTAAAGTTAGTAGTTGAATTCTCCAGAAATAATTAAAGGTTTTTGAGGATGGTCAAGGCAATTGTGCCTTAAAGTGATTGCCATTTTAGTAGATTTTCTAGTTTTATTGTGTAAATTATTATTGCACTTCTTGAATTCAACTTCTTTTTTTAGAGAATTTGATTCTGAATCGTTAAATAAACTTGTGATATCACTGTATTTTCTCGAGCTTGTTTTATTTAATATTCTTTTTAGAATGTTTGCTTATCTGATTATTTAACTCAATAAGATCTGCTAGTTTCAATCCCAGAGTTGTACTACTTTTATTCTGCCTTTGGTTAAAGACACTTTTGAACTTATATACGTTGCTTAAAATTGAAATTTACTGAATCTGATTGGAAGCAATTATTTTAAATTTGCCCCTTAGATGCCAACACAAAGTGAATGTTGATCATTTTTCAAAATAAAATTTATATACTAAATATATTCGTTAACATTCAGATATTTCTGCAGATATGAAAACGATGATGTTCCTATTCAGGTTCGAATAGAATTATAAAGTGAATTGTTAATAAAAAATTTTTCTGACCAATAAAAACTTTAACAGTTGAAATGTTGAATCACTATATCATGCTTTTAATCATCGGCCTATTGCTTTTATGATTTAATATTAATTATTTTATTTAGACGATACAATCCTTGAGATATTCAATAAATCGATTAAACGGTTTATATTGTTGACCGATATTGATTTAATGAAAAAATCGCTTCACATTCGATCTATCTAATGTTCTTAAAATTCTGTAGATACTGACAAATTTCCTCTATAAAGCTAGTCATTCTGATAATGAAAATATAAAAGACTTCTTTTAGTTTGAATTTGCATCGCTTCTTTTCTAGATTATTATCTAAGTTGAATAAATGATCATGAAGCTGATTAAAAGTTAAATGAGTTGAAAAACTCGTGGATTTTGCACTCGAATAATTAGACTGCTCTGCATTCATGTTATATTCAAGCTTCATAATGAGATCAACGAGTGTTTAAAAAAACAAATATATGAATTCAGCTCTCTGTTCCGTTATTTGGTGCTCTCTTTAAATATTGTGAATTCATCAGCATCAGTCTCTTCAGAAAGGAGATAAGATTTCGTAAAAAAATCTCTCTGAAGCCATAGAAATAACCAATCCTCATTCTTTAACCTTCCTTAAATCATATCTGGTCGCTTGAGATTATAGCAAAACATGCTGTTCGCATTTCATTACCGACATAGTCGTTGTTAAATGATTTAATCCTGCTTACTTCTCTGATAAGTTATAAATTATTGACTTCTATTCAAATGCTGGAAACGATGCCTAAACTAAGTAAATATCATTTTCAAGTGAGATTAAAATATTTTGATGTTGATTTACTAAATTACAACAAATCAGTCTATTTCTACACTGCTCTGTTTGTTTAGATCATACGCAAAGATGTTGATTTTATTTCTAAATTCAATATACTTATAAGTCAGTGATTTCTCTCGTATTGGTCGTTTAAATAAATCATTAGAATTTAAAAATTTTTAAGATGAAAATTATAGTTAGTAAATGAATCAAGAGTTTAGCTTAGTGTCATGAATTCTATTGTTCTAGCACAAAATTTCATGCCAGTGAAGATTTTCAAAAGTATTTAAATCTTCAATAAATTTTTAGATACACCAGCTGTTTAAATCCTTCTTAAAATAAAATGAACAAAATTTCAACAAGGTAATTTATTCTTGATATATTTTTAGAAGCTATCAATTTCCTTTCATCTCACACTGTCGAAGAATATTTTGCAAGAAGACCCAATATTGCTTCACTGCCAAAATCATCTCTTCATGAAAGTTTTGTAACTTCATAATTTTATTTCGAATATTAGAAACAACGTCTTTTTTAAAAATTTGTATGGCACCTATAAAGAATTCAAGAGATGGCTTTGTATTTCAGAATCGATTGACATGTTATTGACATTTAAAGGATGTAACCAGTTAAATCAAAATCTCTAGCAAAATTGGAAGATCCTTAATCCTCAAATCTCTGATTCAGTGGATATTTTCCCAGAATCATCAATAACTAAAATGGCTTTGAATTCTCATATTATTCATCCAAGTCACTGTTGTTATCATTCGAATCCTGTGCATTAATGTTCATGAAATATGTACTAGCGAGATCAGTTTCTGAAATTTTCTATATATTTGAATCCTATAGTTCTGTTCCTTGTATTCATAAGAATCTATACAATAAGTTCTAATATTAATGCTCAACATCTTAAATTTTCATTGAAAAGTATTTAACCAAGTGATCTAACAAGGATTAGATTTGCTATTAAATTCGAGATTATGATGTTAGACGACTTCTCAAGTGTTGAAATCTAAATTCTTTTATAAATTTAAATGATTGAATAAATAAATTCTTCCTTACCATTGTTCTCTGTAGAATTCATCAAGGTTATTCTTTGATTATATAAAAGAAATCGTAGATGAATGATACAAATGGCAATATTTTAATCGACATGAGAGATACATACAAAACTTTTAAATAAGTATCGATTATACACAGAAAATTCTTACATTTCTATCATCGATAAATTTCTCAATGAGGGTCAAACAAAGGTATCATTTCAGAGACACTTCGAACCAATAATAGATAGAATTGTTATCATACACTTTATTGGTTCAATTGTGGTATTCTGGATAAGCTCCGATTAATTTATGTCTCATTTCTTATTGAATCCATAATTATTTCAAAATTTTATGATCGATTCTAGTAAATACAATGTATTTAAAAGTGAAATTTCTTTCTTTTTATTTCTATTTATTAGGATTCTCATTTCTTTTAAAATAGTTATATTTCTGCTAAGTTCTCTGATTATTGTTTATACACGGTAATCATCATTAAGCTTTTCTTATGGAACTCTACATACATTAAGCAAGTTGAATTTTCAGACATGTTTGATTGCTAAATAGTTGATTGTTTTTTAAATCTTCTGTTTTTCTTCTATTTTTTTCATGCGATTGGATCTTGTCCGTTAATTAAGAGAAATGTTAATCCCCAATTCAAATTCTATATAAAAAGCAAAAATTGTTCATTTTTCTTCATAAGAATCTCCTGGCACTTTGTTTTAATTTTCGATAGATTTTTTGAATTATACAGTTGCTAGTTATTATACCTTTTGTTCAATAGTATTTGCATATATTCAATTTGTAATTCCTGTAAGTTTACTTCATTTTAGTACAATTAATGGATAAATTGGATTTCTGCCGGGAATCTGTAATTAATGAGTAAATTGTTCTCATCTTCATTCAACTAAAATAGTTTTGAAGATCTTTTTAAGTTAAATAAGCAGGATATACGCTTTTATTTTAAACTGTATTGCAACTTGAAGCCACATTGAACTGCTTCTTTTTATAATTTTAATCAATATATGGTGATTAGTAATATAATGGTGAAGAATTGAAATCTGTAAATTCCTTATTTCATACATTAAATTTTACAATCATGTTTATATCTTTAAACAGTCCAAAATCTTCTTGTTAGTAAAGTCAATACTCAAATGATAACTTATTCTTCAAAAATGCTGAACCTCTTCAATTTAATTTAGTAAGTGATCGGTGAAAATCTTGTTCTTGAACCAGTTGCTAGAACTCAACCCATTCAAATTAAAAAAAATTCATCAGGTAGTAAGATCTGAAAATAAGATGAGAATCATTTCGAATAATTTGAATAGAGTTTGATCATACCTAGATGGATTCGCTTTCTAGAAGAAATATATGTTGTGTACACAGAGAGCATGGGTTTAAGTCTTTATACTTTTACCACATCAAGCTTTAAAATCAAACGAAAATCATGCACAACGATTTTTTGACGTAACTACATTCGAATTACGACTCTATTTCCCAAGTAGTCAATGTCGACTCGTATACAGATAACTACAGTCCGTATTCTTTCCTATTTTCGTTAACTAATAAGATTTTTAAAGATTTATGAAAGTGATAATCACACTCTTAATCTAAATCTAGATTTCTGCGCTATATATGGAAAGTACATACAATGCCACGACAACATATAAATTGGAGTTAAGCTTGCAACAGTTTGATTTCATGTTAAACTCTTCTAGATATTAGATTTGGACTATGGCTTCTCCATGATGAATATAAATATGATTGAAACAACTTTATCTTGTAAATAGAAGTATCATTGTTTTAAAGACCTAAAATTTTACTTAAATGATTATTCTACAGTCTGAAGTCTATTTATCTTAAAAAATTGAATTATAAATATTTGTATCTTGATGTTTCCCTTTATGAATCATACGATATACAAACGATACTACATTACTGCTAAAAAACCGTATTTGCATTGTAAATAGGTTAATCTATTATTTCAATAATTAAGCAACCAGGCATATAAATTATTGAAACTATCTTATATACTTTCAGATTTTATGAAAATAACGGTAGATAAACAATAGATTTTGCAAATGGTTCAAATCTCAAAGAGTGACAGAACTGGTAAAATGATCATCTCGTGTAACTAACTTTAGTTTCGTTTGCCATATAAATTGGCTTGAAATGAATTTTAGAAGTTGATTTAAATACTTCAATGCTCTTGTCGAATCGATCTCTAACAAATATTTTTCTGCTCGGAGAAAAATTTGTCTGTTTTCCCTTACTCGAATACTATAATATTTTAACTTATGTGATACAATTGAGTTGAAAATATATATTTCCAATAAGGAAACTCGATTATTCGAGCAAGGAGCTATAATATACATTATTGTTTTACATTAGAGGAAGAGAAGACATCAATACCTTCAGTCATAAGTATGTTCGGGATATGAAGCACTATTAAATTCTTAAATTTTGATTTATTTGCGATTTTATACTCACTATTTTCCTAAATACGCTGCGAAAGGATATGAGGTCTGTTTCATTGCAAGCCTACTTCTGAAATAAATTTCCCTTTAATGGAAAATGTTTAAATAATTGGTAATTGCAAAAATTATTTATAACTAGAATTGCATTTCTAGTAAATTCATCGATGTCTGTTGTTTGTTTTCACTAAAGTTGATTATTTAAAATTCAAGCCTATAGTTTTGTGATTATCTTTCTTTTTATTATTTCTACAGTTTACATTTTAATTCAAAAAAGAACATTTGTGGTATTTTTACGAGTTAAAAACTCTCTTTAATAATTACCATCTTCATTTTTTTAAATAGTGGTCGAATGCCTTTTTAACTTCTGATCAAGCCTATATATTTTGTTAACGTATTCATCCATTGAATTCAATTATCAAACTTTTTTATATTCAATTCCATTCAATCAAGGATACTGTGTTGTTTAACCTGATGAAATATATGTTTTTGAAGGATATTTAAGGCAGACTTGTTGTGTTTTGCTCGGAATATTTGGTTTTGTCGGTATTAGCCAGTGAAATTGTATTTTTGTGTTCTGAAACTCTTTACAGCCTAGATCTCAAATATTCTTGATACTTTAAAAAAAGAAGCTATATGAAATGAACTCCTGTAATGTATAATATTAAATGTTTTTCCTATCGTATTTACTGGAAGCTCTTTGATCTTATCATTGAAATGAATCAGATTCTGAAATATTAGCTAGGTTCGGAGCTTCTAAGAATATAAAAGTATTTGGGATGTAGAACAATATTTATAATTTTTGTAATTCGGAGGAATAATATCAATGATTCTATGCCAATCTTCAAATATTTATTTATATTACTCTTACATTTCATATTTACTTATACATTCGTCTATCTCTATTGGAAGAGTTTTAAATTTTTAACTTTATTATAACGTTAGTTTTTGCTGATTTGATCTCATGTAAGATTTGCGGCAAAGCTTCTATAAATACAATTAGCTTGAATAATCTCTTGTATTACATTTATTTTAATCCAATGCATATTCTAATTAGATATTTATTTTTGATCATGCAATAGAGTCGGATAAAAAAAGTTTGACATCATAAAGTATTTATTGCACTAGATATATTCTTGAATTGCACGTTAAAACCTTTTTTTAATGATTGATTGCATAGGTCAGAGTTAATTTCAGTGAATTTAAGCCCGACAAGAAAGTTAATCTGGATGGAATGTATAAATAAACATGTCCTAAGGTGTCAAATTGAACTTCCAAGACAATTTTAATCAATAAATAAAACCGTAATCGATTCTTCAATAATAAATCAACCAAAATATTATTACAGATACAATTATTTTAATAGATTTTTTGGATGTTAGACAGATTTGTTTTAGTTGTTTATCTTTGATCATAGAGTTGATTAAGTTGTTTTTTAAATGATGCCTTTATGGATCTTTAAATATAGCTTCAATTTGAAATCTTTCTCTTAAAGTTATTTACAAGAGAAATATTTGGACATGATTGAGAGTATCGAATCATTAAGCTAAATAGCCCACACCAACATTTAAATTACTTTGCTCTTTGAATTTAAATAGGCTTTTTTGAAGAAGAAGTCGTAATTATTTATCAAATAAATATAATATTCAAATCATTAACCAGTGGCTTCATAACGATAAATGATATCAATTGAAAGCATGTTAGAAATAGTTACAGCTTTTTGCATTATTGGTATTCAGCCTCTATCTTGTTATAAATCATGCGTCAAAATGAATGGATGTATTTGCAATTACAAGTTATTTATGGCGAAATCTTTTCAGTTCGACCGATTTAATATCTAAAAATACTGTTTTATACATATCATAATGTTATCTATGACTATAAATCGAGTTGAATGCTTTAAAAAAATTGTTTTTCTCATATTAAACCTATTAATATTCAAGCTTCTATGATTTGAAAGTCAATAAGCAACCTTTACAAAAATTACATCCTTAAAAATTACAGTTCTTGTATAATTGCAAGGAACTTTATCATATATGTCATACTTTTTCCACTTGTTTTTTTTTACAATCTGAAAGTTTAATTAGTCAATTAATAACCGCTACCCGAACTTTTCAAATAATCAATTTTTTTCCTTGCTGAGTTGGTCATTCTTGATTATTCGGCAGTTTTTGTTGTTTTTATACGATTCAATTTTGATTGTTTCTTTTAACATTATCTCAACTATAGCACTTAATTTAATTATTAATTTTGTATGACTTGGTGAGGTTGCA
>JAWNLH010001117.1:0-17158 GCA_035042485.1 Drosophila cyrtoloma | reverse complement strand
GAGTCTGTGCGAATCTATGAAGCGAGACTGTGCGGTCCGTCTTAACGACCGAACTTACCGCTATCAAAATCAATGCCATAGAGTCTACGTGATACATGTGCGCATTATACGAGGAGCACAAAGTACAAGGACACAGTGCGTCGAAGGATTCAACGCTATCAAAATACAAGGTTCAAGGATCACGCATGACATTGAGGTCCTGAAATTAGGTGAGAGGCGTATGTCCTTGCCACGCTTGAATTGTGCAAACAGTCGGAATCTGATAAAGCCAAGTGAAGCAAGCGATTAGCCAGAGAGTGTGACACGTGAATCTTGACTTACTGGAGTATTAGGGGCAATCCTTGAAGGAACAAGGAAACATTCTTGCGCACAGTAGCTCTAATCATTGTCTAGATCATAAAGTGCGATAAAATAAAACCATTTTTTATATATATAAAGCAATGTGTTATTTAATTATCGCAATCGCAATCAAATACAAATTTGTTCCACGAACCCTCAGCTCGATTGATTTTTAGCTTAGCTATAATACACAGAACAAAAGGTTGTTACAATTGAAAGAAAAAAGTTCAAACTAACCACCGTTAGCTAAAAAAAAAGAGGCATAAATTATTTTGAATTCTTTTCTCTTTTGGAATTTTAGTATTGGCTTCATTTCGATCTATACCAGGTAATATATTTCTAAATAAATACCGCAGTTATTGTTAAAAGAAGGATACTGTTCTTGGTGGATTATTTCACCATGTTCCTCTTTTCCGAAAACAATTTTTAAAATTCAATTACAATCAGTTAATGGTTAAGGGAAATCACGATTGATATATTTATAATTTCAAGATGCAACAATTTTATAAACGGATAATTCTCAAAATTACTCATCATATTTTATCGCCTCTTTAATTTTTCGCTTATCGTTTGATATTTAACTAAATATTATTGCCGTTCGCCAAATTTGGTATCATAAATTTAAATATAAAATCGTTTTAAAATTGTTGATTAACGTAAATCTTGAATATTCGTTGGTTAACATATACCATTTTGTTCATGCTTGAAAGTAGACCATGAACAGCGAACTTCCGGTCTCTCTTCCGCAACATAAGTGATATTTGTATACAACTATTTTTAAGCACAATGTTGGAAGACAATTGAAAATATAAAGTGAAAGAATGAACAAGTGTTTTTCTCTCTGACTACAAATCGCGAGTCAACGGATATCATCCCCCACTTACGAATTCTGGACCAATAACGTCTACACTACAATCATTGGTCGTTTGGGCCAGATTTTATCTGCAACAATTCCGCTCGCCCCAGCTCCGCCGGTGGATACTCGAACTCCAGAAGCAACAAGTTAAGTACATTGCAAATTCGTTCAAACTACAGTCCGCTGAACCGCCAAATTGTTGGCCTTCAATTTTATCCAAATACCAGAAGGTAGTATAGCGCACTTCGTACTTTGTAATTAAAAATTGTGCAAAGTTGACCAAAGGGATCACATCTTCTCTTTTATATGCGTATATGTACACACATATAAATCCACATATAAAAACACTTTAAGTGATCAGAGCAAAAACGCAAACGCTCCAGCTCTTCAAAAGTACAACACATAATATTTTGCTAATTTATATATATATATAAATTTATTTAAAAATCAACTCTTAAGTGAGTTAACAACTATCTTTCCAAATAACTCGAACTAATGCTAAGCTAGGAAAAATGTGATATGACACATGCGCCTCGTCGGCGTATTTCATCAACGCTGCACTCAGTCGCAAGTACCCAGAATCAGTTATCGTCAGAAATAACCAAAGACAACGATCACAGTCAAGGCGCACGAAGAAAAACGAAACGCGTTCCCATCAGCACATTCCACTGGAGGGCCATCATGGGACCCAGATGGGACAACCGACTTCTCCACCAATAGGACAACAGTTACAAAGCTACAGCAACCAAAGCGACAACGACAAGATGCCAGCAGAGTCAGCAGTCCAATGTTTAATTATGATAACCTGGAGTTTACAAAATTGGTTGTAGTACAGAACTCAAACAAAACGATTTAGTTTTCTTCACAAAAAATAATAAGGAATTGCTTAATTGGCGCCCGAGTAGGTACGGAGATTTAATTTAAAGTGACTTAAACAACCACGCCTCGTTAAACGCGCTTCAAGCATCCGCTAATACGAATATAACTTCGTGATGAAAAGCCAGTGTCAAAAAAGTACTCGTAAATCAGCAGCGTTCTATCAAAAGTAGCCGCACATACAAACACGACCAATAGCAAAGGTCAAAGTGCAAAATATCCCCGTACCGGTGCCACAATAATACAGCCGACAACCCTGTAATGTCCGTCCGCACGGTTCCGCCACAATAAGTATCTGGAGGAACCAGAGTCACCCATCTCGCTCGCAATCGTCGTGGAACAAAAAGGGGCAAATTCTAAAAGATTGCTCGCATTATAATATTAACTAAGAAAAAGCAATTTAAAACGAAGATATATTAAAATTAAGAAAATTCAAGAAATTAAAAAGAGATTATTTTAAAAAGAAACAAATCAATTATAAATTAAGAAAATTAAAGAAATCAAAATCAACATAAATAAAAAAAAAAAACAAATCAATTATAAATTAAGAAAATTAAAGAAATCAAAATAAAATAAATAAAAAAAAAGAAACGAATCAATTTTAAATTAAGTAACAAACCAAGGTGTTCAAGAATGAACATGTGACGCTCTAGAAGCAGATAGCGGACTCATGCGGCATTCTCAAGTGTAGAAACTTGATTAGGTTAGATAAGTAACAAATGTGTTCAGGTTTAAAAAGTAAGTCGGGTGTAACCGACTGCTAAATACTTTGACACCATAAGTTAACCGAGCAGATAACAAGTAATAAAGAACAGGGTGGGTGGAGCCAAGAATAACTGTCCAAGTTTGCCTTTCAAATTGCGGTAGATATAAGCTAGTACGGTTCCTTTGGGATTTTGGAAATTTTGTGGGCTGGACTGGGTATGGTCGAAAAAAGTATTTGAGAAGCTTCCTAGTAATCTGTCTTCCAAGTTTGATCACTATAGCTCTTAAATTACGGAAGATAACGGTTTTTATCGTTTTTGGGGGCGGGGTGGCTTGCACCTAATTTGTTTTTCCGATTTTTGAAGGGTGTTACTAGCAATATATATTTCAGATTTTGTGAGCCTAGTTTTTAAATTGTATGAGATATATGGTCTTATCGGTGTACACTAACAGGTGTATCGGTTTAGGGAGGCGGACTGGGCGTAGCCATCCAATATTTTATCGATCTCTTAGGGGAGTGACCAGTAACATACTTTTAAGATTTGGTGACTCTAGCTTACACTCAACAGGTGTATCGGCTTAGGGAGGCGGACTGGGCGTGGCCCTCCAATGTTTTATCGATCTCTTAGGGGAATTACCAGTAAAACATCTTTAAGATTTGGTGACTCTAGCTTACAAATTGTGGAAGGAATGCGCATTTTAGATTTCTACGGCTGAAGCTCCTGGGGGCGGCGTGTGTGGGCGTGATCTGAAAATGTATAAGCCGATCCTTGGAGAAGGTTACCAGCAAGCTAGTTTCCAAGTTTAATTAATATGTCTTTAGAATTGTGGAAAATATGCGCATTTATCGTCTTACACCTTCTGAAATATCAGCATTGGCGATTATGGGCTCAGCTGCGGGCGTGACCATAAAACAATTTTTTCGGTTTCTAAAGGCGCCTACCAGCAACGTACATACCTAATTTGACGTCTCTAACTCAAAAACTGCGGAAGATATAGCCATTTGATATTTTTGGGGTGAGGCGCGTGTGGCGGCGGTGGTGGGCGTGGCATATGACAATCTTTGAAAGACATCGCCAATAACCTACCAACCAAATTTGGTGACTGTCGCCTTAAATTGTGAGATATATGTGTCTTTATCGATATGCGAATGTCGATTTTATCAGTACAATTTTCACACTTTGTTGGACGCTGTCAGGCATTTTTTCCTCGCTCGCTTATCGAGTGTATAATCGAGAACGTTTAACTGTTTAGAGTTCCGATTACACAAAAAATTCTAATTACAAACTATATGAAAACTAACTTCCTACTTTAGTTTATTCGTCGATTGTTCAAGCGCTTAAATTATACCGTTCCGATTCCAACGCTCCGCTTACATATATATTTATATAAGCAAAGGTTAGTAGTGATAAAAAACACAGACTCACAGTCCTCTTATTGAATTCAGAGAATAACTCAAGTAACAAGAAGCAGTTACCTGTTCCTTGGCAATGCGATCCGAGACGTTTGCCCATTTCCTCACCTTTTGACTTAAGTGGACAATCATCGAGGCCGTCGGTTTCAAAGCTCAAAAGCAAATCAGCTCCCACTGAGAATAAAAGGGCTGTTAAGGCAAACCAGCTTACTAAAGGCGCTCGCTCTCAAATTAGCAAAAATCTTAGTGCCAGCAAAATGGCATTAAATGATTTAATTGATATTTCCGACATTAGATGATTTTATTGCTATTTCAGTATGCCATCAACAACTATTGCTTCAGATTACACACTCCACATCCGCCGTGACCAAATACGATTCCTATGGGAGAAGCTCGAAGAGGATTATGAGTTGTGCTCCAAGACTATAATTCAAGGAGAAGGCTGTGGTGATAGCGCAGTCAGGCAGAATAAATATTATTATTCTTATTCTATCTACGTTATGCAGCTCAACTTAGTGAGCAAATCGCAGGCTTTGGCCACAAGTAGACCATAGCTCGTCCTGTCTGCACCTCGATAATGAGATGTTGCAGTACTCCGCACCCTGCGAGACTGACATTTTTAGTGGAGACTATCTCCGATGGCCAAGCGCAACGTTGTAAAAGTCCCGAGTATCTACAGTTGTAAAGTTGTCAGTGCGTCGAGGAAATAAATCGTTGTTTTATAAAGTCGATACTCATAATTCACTGTATATACTTATAACTATAATGGTAATAATAAAAAATGACATAATTAGTTAGTATAATAAATATATACATATTTATATATATATATATATATGTATATATATACGCACATATGAGCATTTCGCATGCACATCCATAAATATACATGCGCCCTCACAATAACTGTCTATCAGGCCGAAATCCGGCCGTTTTACACATGCCCATGTGCCGTTAGTGTGAAAGGAGTATTGTGAGTGCAATATTGCTGTCCATACTCGCACTGACAGCAGATAAATGCTAGCTCCACCAAAAGAGCAGAAGATCACGCAACCGAAAAGATCAAGCCACCTTGCTACAGTCCTGTCAAAAGGTGGCCAACAAAGGCCTATAAAAAGAGCCGCACAGCACAAGTCGCGAGTCTGTGCGAATCTATGAAGCGAGGCTGTGCGGTCGGTCTTAACGCCCGAAGTTACCGCTATCAAAATCAACGCCACGTGATACATGTGCGCATTATACGAGGAGCACGAAGTACAAGGACACAGTGCGTCGAAGGATTCAACGCTATCAAAATACAAGGTTCAAGGATCACGCATGACATTGAGGTCCTGAAATTAGGTGAGAGGCGTATGTCCTTGCCACGCTTGAATTGTGCAAACAGTCGAAATCTGATAAAGCCAAGTGAAGCAAGCGATTAGCCAGAGAGTGTGACACGTGAATCTTGACTTACTGGAGTATTAGGGGCAATCCTTGAAGGAACAAGGAAACATTCTTGCGCACAGTAGCTCTAATCATTGTCTAGATCATAAAGTGCGATAAAATAAAACCATTTTTTATATATATAAAGCAATGTGTTATTTAATTATCGCAATCGCAATCAAATACAAATTTGTTACACGAACCCTCAGCTCGACTGACTTTTAGCTTAGCTATAATACACAGAACAAAAAGATTCGTTACAATATGAAAGAAAAAAGTTTAAGCTAACCACAGTTAGGTAAACAAAAAAGTATAAGTTATTTTGAATTCTTTTCTCTTTTTGGAATTTTAGTATTGGCTTCATGTCGATATATACCAGGTGATATATTTCTAAATAAATACCGCAGTTATTGTTAAAAGAGAAGGAGACTGTTCTTGGTGGATTATTTCACCATGTTCCTCTTTTCCGAAAACAATTTTTAAAATTCAATTATAATCAGTTAATGGTTAAGGGAAATCACGATTGATATATTTATAATTTTAAGATGCAACAATTTTATAAACGGATAATTCTCAAAATTACTCATCATATTTTATCGCCTCTTTAATTTTTTGCTTATCGTTTGATATTTAACTAAATATTATTGCCGTTTGCCAATTTAGTATCATAAATTTAAATATAAAATCGTTTTAAAATTGTTGATTAACGTAAATCTTGAATATTCGTTGGTTAACATATACCATTTTGTTCATGCTTGAAAGTAGACCATGAACAGCGAACTTCCGGTCTCTCTTCCGCAACATAAGTGATATTTGTATACAACTATTTTTAAGCACAATGTAGCAAGACAATTGAAAATATAAAGTGAAAGAATGAACAAGTGTTTTTCTCTCTGACTACAAATCGCGAGTCAACGGATATCATCCCCCATTTACAAATTCTGGACCAATAACGTCTACCCCACTACAATCATTGGTCGTTTGAGCCAGATTTATCTACAACAATTCCGCTCGCCCCAGCTCCCGCCGGTGGATACTCGAACTCCAGAAGCAACAAGTTAAGTACATTGGAAATTCGTTTAAAATACAGTCCGCGAACCGCCAAATTATTGGCCTTCAATTTTATCCAAATACCAGAAGGTATAGCGCACTTCGCACTTTGTAATTAAAAATTGTGCAAAGTTGACCAAAGGGATCACATCTTCTCTATTATATGCGTATATGTACACACATATAAATCCACATATAAAAACACTTTAAGTGATCAGAGCAAAAATGCAAACGCTCCAGCGCTTAAAAAGTACAACACATAATAGTTTGCTAATTTACATATATGTATAATTTCATTTAAAAATCAACTCTTAAGTGAGTTAACAACTATCTTTCCAAATAACTCGAACTAATGATAAGCTAGAAAAAATCGGATATGACACATGCGCCTCGTCGGCATACTTCATCAACGCTGGTTTCAGTCGCAAGTACCCAGAATCAATTATCGTCAGAAATAACCAAAGACAACGATCACAGCCAAGGCGCACGAAGAAAAACGATACGCGTCCCCATCAGCACATTCCACTGGAGGGCCATCATGGGACCCAGATGGTGCAACCGACTTCTCCACCAATAGGACAATATCTACAAAGCTACAGCAACCAAAGCGACAGCGACAAGATGCCAGCAGAGTAAGCAGTCCGATGTTTAATTATGATAATCTGGAGTTTACAAAATTAGTTGTAGTACAGAATTCAAACAAAACGATTTAGTTTTCTTTACACAAAATAATAAGGAATTGTTTAATTGGCGCCCGAGTAGGTACGGAGATTTAAATTATCGTGAGTTATTAAAAGTGACTTAAACAACCACGCCTCGTTAAACGCGCTTCAAGCATCCGCTAATACGAATATAACTGCGGATGAAAACCCAGTGTCAAAAAGTACCCGTAAATCAGCAGCGTTCAATCAAACACGACCAATAGCAAAGGTCAAAGTGCAAAAATATCCCTGTACTGGTGCCATAATAATACCGCCGACAACCCTGTTCCGCGACAATAAGTATCTGGAGGAACCTGAGTCACCCATATCGGCTCGGAATCGCCGTGGAACAAAAGGGACAAATTCTAAAAGATTGCCGCAATATAATATTAACTAAGCAAAAGCAAATTAAAACGTAGATATATTAAAACTAAGAAAATTCAAGGTATATGTATTTAGAGAGGTGGACTGGGCGTTGCCATCCAATATTTTATCGATCTCTTAGGGGAGTGACCAGTAACATACTTTTAAGATTTGGTGACTCTAGCTTACACTAACAGGTGTATCGGCTTAGGGAGGCGGACTGGGCGTGGCCCTCCAATGTTTTATCGATCTCTTAGGGGAATTACCAGTAAAACATCTTTAAGATTTGGTGACTCTAGCTTACAAATTGTGGAAGGAATGCGCATTTTAGATTTCTACGGCTGAACCGCCAAATTATTGGCCTTCAATTTTATACAAATACCAGAAGGTAGTATAGCTCACTTCGCACTTTGTAATTAAAAATTGTGCAAAGTTGGCCAAAGGGATCACATTTTCTCTTTTATATGCGTATATGTACACACATGTAAATCCACATATAAAAACACTTTAAGTGATCAGAGAAAAATGCTAACGTTCCTGCGCTTAAAAAGTACAACACATAATAATTTGCTAATTTATATATACATATAAATTTATTTAAAAATCAACTCTTAAGTGAGTTAACAACTATCTTTCCAAATAACTCGAACTAATGATAAGCTAAAAAAATCGGATACGACATATGCACCTCGTCGGCGTTCTCATCAACGCTGGACTCAGTCGCAAGTACCCAGAATCAATTATCGTCAGAAATAACCAAAGACAACGATCACAGCCAAGGCGCTCGAAGAAAAACGATACGCGTTCCCTTCAGCACATTCCACTGGAGGGCCATCATGGGACCCAGATGGTACAACCGACACCTCCACCAATAGGACAATATCTACAAAGCTACAGCAACCAAAGCGACAACGACAAGATGCCAGCAGAGTCAGCAGTCCAATGTTTAATTATGATTACCTGGAGTTTGCAAAATTAGTTCTAGTAAAGAACTCAAACAAAACGATTTAGTTTTCTTTACACAAAAGAATAAGGAATTGTTTAATTGGCGCCCGAGTAGGTACGGAGATTTAAATTATCGTGAGTTATTAAAAGTGACTTAAACAACCACGCCTCGTTAAACGCGCTTCAAGCATCCGCTAATACGAATATAACTGCGCGATGAAAAGCCAGTGTCAAAAAGTACCCGTAAATCAGCAGCGTTCAATCAAACACGACCAATAGCAAAGGTCACAGTGCAAAAATATCCCTCTACTGGTGCCATAATAATACTGCCGACAACCCTGTAATGTCCATCCGCACGGTTCCGCGACAATGAGTATCTGGAGGAACCTGAGTCACACATCTCGGCTCGCAATCGTCGTGGAACAAAAGGGACAAATTCTAAAAGATTGCCGCATGATAATATTAACTAAGAAAAAGCAAATTAAAACGTAGATATATTTTTTTTATTTTTTATTTAGTAATTTATATTTGAACATTAATCAACCTATTGAAAGGCTATAAAACATTGATTTGTAAAGGTATGAATGAAAAATAGCAGTGAATTAAAATTTATAACATAAACATAGAACTGGTTTTAGCAGATAATAAATAACATTAAATATTACATTTGTAGTACATTAATTTAACGCCCAACAGTCCAGAGGTCGCTGGTGTGGAGTCGCTTTAACCTCCTGCGCGTTGTATTTGACCCAAGTGTGCAAGCCAAAGGGTTGACGTGGTTATGCAACCGGTCATTATACCGACTCGTATGTCGGTTAATTTGTTGTGTGACTGTCGGTAGACCGAAGTCGTTGTGCAGCGTCCTGTTACTCACGTATGGTGGAGCACCAGAGATGTCTCTGAGCACCTTGTTCTGCAAGACTTGAATTTGGTTTACCCAAGATTTTGCAGCTGTGCCCCAAAAAGGAATCCCATATGTCCATGTGGGTACGATGATGCTCCTGTACACCAGCAGCTTGTTGCTCAAGCTGAGTTTGCTAGATGGCCTCAGCAACCAGTTGAGTTTCGTTTTTTGGATCTACACACTGCTGCCGTGATCTGGATGTGTTTGCGCCAGGTAAGTTTCCTGTCCAGATACATACCCAGGTAGCGAACATGGTTCTCCTGAGGTATGACCATATTGTTGAGTCGAACAGTTGGACAGTTACCATTCCTGAGCGCAAACGTGCAGTGCTGAGACTTGCTCCCATTGACGCAGATGTTCCACCGGTTGGCCCAAGTACGAAAGCCATCCAAGAACCTCTGCGTAACCGCAGCTGCTCTCCAAGCAGTGGTGGAGTTAGCAAGGAACACAGTGTCATCCGCGTATGTGGCAAGCAGCGTATTTCTGGCTACTGGGATCGGCAAGTCCGCGGTGTACAATGTGTACAAGGCAGGTCCAAGGACACTACCCTGCGGTACACCCGCTCTAATGCGGCGGATGTTTGATCGCTCGCCCCTAACTTCAACCATAAAAGAACGGCCAAGCAGGTAAGACCTGAGCAGTAAATACTGCGCCGATGGTAGCAGGGATTTAAGCTTAAAAAGCAGGCCATCATGCCATACGCGATCAAATGCCTGCTGGATATCCAGAAAGACGGCAGAGCTGTACTGCTTATTTTCCAACGCCTCGAGGACATGCTGTACTACTCGATGAACTTGCTCTGGTGTACCATGGTGATGCCTGAAGCCAAACTGATGATCAGGAATGGCCCTCTGGAAGCCACTTACTGCCGACAATCTTCCCAGAAATATTTTTTCAAATATCTTGGAGAAAGTGGACAGCAAGCTGGTCGATATGACGAGACAAGATTATCCGGCTTGCCAGGTTTCGGAATCATCGCAATCACAGCGCACTTCCACGGAGTGGGGAAGTGGTGGATGCGAACCATGGAGTTAAAAAGTAGCACCAAGAACATCACTCCCTTCTCTGGGAGGGCCTTCGCAACTCTGCCGTCAATGCCATCATAGCCAGGGGCCTTAGTGGACTTAAGCCTGCGAATCTGTAAGCGGACCTCACTAGGGGCGATAGGTGTGATCGGTTGTACAGGATCGAGATCTGCATTTAAAAATGCTTCAGTATCCTGTACCTGGCTGGGTGATGCAAGTGCAAAAGGGGTGAAGCGACCTTGCAGCTCATCCGCAAACGCCGATGCAATCTCTGCATCCGATCGACACCAAGTGTTGTCCGGTCGCATAATGGGGATCCGCCTGAGTGGCTGCCGCTTGACACAACGCGTTGCCTTCCACAAATTGAATCCATAATTCTTATTGGGATCGGCATTGCGGAGCATATCCTGGAAATATTTGCTCTTAATGTCAAACAGCATTTTTCGCAGCTCGTACGCAGCCCGCCTAAAGTCCCTTAGATCCAACGGATTGCGTGAGCGCATATATTGACGACGCAGTGCTCTCTTGTGCCTTACCAGATCCAAAACCTCTGGTTTTAAAAGGGGCTGAGCTGGACTGGGAGGCGAACAAGGTTGTTGGCCAAGCATGGAGTATTCCGCCGCCACGTTAATATTACGCAGGAATAACTCTGCTGCGTCGTCAATATCAGTCGGTGAACTCAGCTCCATGTTCAAGTTGACAAGCTGCTCCAACCTCTGCCGGAATCGGGTGATGTTTGCCTTGCGCGGCAGAAGACGTGTCTTGGGAGCATTCAGAGCTGCAGCCACTCTGTACTCAACGATCAAAGGGATGTGATCGGAGTTAAGCTCAATTCGCTCGGATATACCAAGACAGTCAGACCGGATCCCAGCGTACACAGCAAAGTCAATTGCTGTTGGCCTATGGTTGCCGTACGAGTAGTGCGTTGCACCTCCCGTGGCAAGTACTTGGAGGTTGGAGTCTCTCACACAATCCGCAAGCGCAATCCCACGACGAGTGTCCAACGCTGCACCCCAGAGATGGTGTTGAGCATTCCAGTCTCCAGCAATCAGGAACTTGGGGCCAAGCTCTTCAAAGAGACACTTAAAGTCTTCTATTTCCCACACAAAACGTGGTGGACAATAGACAGCCGCTAGGACTACTTCGCCTTGATCACTAGAGACTTTAACGACAGCACATTGTGCGCATGGCCAACTTAATGAAGTCGCGCATGATGTTGTAGTGAAGAGAGTCACTGCTGCTCCGCCACGCATGCGATCCGAAGGATGATTGGCAAGGTGAATGTCGTAGCCTGGTAGCCTGTAGTGCGATCTGGAGCAGTAGTGAGTCTCGCAGACCAACATTACATCTATTTGATGGCGTTGAATAAATAACTCCAACTCATTGGCGTTATTTGCAAGGCCATTGGCGTTCCACACGCCAATGCGCAACCCAATTTGGCTCATCTGTTTGCAAGTGCAGCGTGCAACAGGCTCATCATGGCCATAAGTGTCTCACTTAACTTGTCGAATTTTGACATAAGACTGTCAAACTGGAGCTGGGAGTGCTCATGGTACAGATGAGGCTGCTGCATTAGCTGAAATTGCTGCTGTGGGGGCTGCAGATGTTGCTGGCGCTGTGTCTGCTGGTATTGTTGTTGATGTCGTGGTTGCTGTTGCCGTTCTTGCTGTATGTGCTGTTGCTGTTGTTGTTGCTGCTGTTGGCGTTGCTGCTGCTGGTATTGCTGCGAGTGTTCCTGATGTTGCTGTGTGTGCTCTCGATGCCTAAGCATCTGGCGAACTTTGTGACGTCGAGTTTTTCTTGTGCGCTGTTGCTCAGGAACCTGCGGAGCAACTTGCGGAACCGACAAAGTTGTTGTTGCTGCTGCTGCGGCTGCTGTCGGTGTTGATGTTGAGGTTGTGTGAGCTGCTGCTGGTGACGCTGTTGCTGTTGATGTTGCTGTTGCTGTTGCCCAAGTTGCTGCAGAGGCTGAGGGGACGTTTGAAGTCTGACAGCATCAGCATAAGAAAAATGTTCCCTGCGAATGGGTGCCGGGCTTCTTGGGCGCGACTTTTGTAGGTCTTGAGCCGGCCTTCGTGACTGAGCCACAAGATTCCGTTCCTTGGCAACGCGCTGATAAGCTAGGCATCCCTTCCAGCTTGCTGGATGCTTACCACCACAGTTAGCACATTTCGGGTCAGCGTCCAAAGGTTTTTCACACACCTGACTTGCATGTGCTGAGCCACACTTCACGCAACGATGCTGCTTTTGGCAGTACTTCATCGTATGGCCGAATTCCTGGCAACGGTGGCACTGGGGGATGTCCATATGGCGGTCAGGGCATTCCACTGAAATGCGCACTTGAGAGATGGAGCGCAGATTGTATATCTCTTTGTTATTTGCAGCCGGCTCCAACTCCAAATAACATAGATTCAGCTCCTTCTTGTCAACGCGACTTATGATAGTTTGGACACCACGCACTGCGTGCCCAAGTCTGGCCAGCTCATCTCTGATGCGATCAATTTTCTGCAGGGATGGATGCAGTCCCCTGATCACCACGCGGAAACCTCTATCCTCCTTTAATTGGTACGAATGAAACGGGATTCGCTTATCCGTAAACAATCTCTGTATTGCCCTGTAAGCGTCAATACCACTTGGCATTACCCTTACTGTGCCACCACCACTGCATTTGAGCATAAAGCTTTCAGGCGGCGTGACAGCATTTAGTGCTTCCAGCAGTCCAACAACGTTGGTGATACCCTCAGCAATAAGTGGAGGAGGCTTGGAAGGTCTTGTTGGCCGAATTTCAACAGTTTCAATATTTGGTGCGTTTGATAGGGAACAATCGCGTATCTCAGCGGCAGTGCTTAGATTGGGGTCCTCATTGTGAGTAACTTCATTACTAGTAGACGAACTCGGCGGGACCATCTCTTCCATGTCGACCGACTCGACATCTGTGTCAGAATCTGACAGCAGATCCTCGAGCACTTGTGGCGCTGCACGAGCTCCAGCAGAAGTAGGCGGCACTGCATGCAAGTCAATTTCATCTTCAACTATCGCAATTTTCCTTTTTTTGTTGACGTTGTTGCAGTTGAAATTGTTGACGTTGATATTGGCGTTATTTTTGGTGTTTTTGTTCGTGTTGTCAATGGCATTGTTGGTGTTTTGAATGTTTTTGTGGACATTGTTTTTGTTGTTGACGGTGTTCTTGTTGATGTAATTGTTGTAGCTCTTGGGATTGCTAGCATTTGTCATTATGTTTGCGTTGTTGGCGTTGTTGTTGTTGTTGCTGTTACTGCTCGCCGGGCGAGACCGCAGATTATAGCGGAGTTCGCTCGTCTGCCAGGCAAGAGAAGGCGAGCACCAATGAACTGCAGTATCTGGCGCATCGCTGTCAGTAGAGGTATGGGAGATGTCGCTCATATTGGTTGAATACGCGGCCACCAAGCACACGCACTCTAGCAGAGTGGTGGCGGCACACGCACAAATCACACTGATTGAAGAGATGCGACGCGAAAATCAATTGTTTGCGTACAACACAAAAAATAAATGAAAAACTAAATAAAAATAAAAATAAAATTCTCTTTTTGTTTTGTAATTTTTTCGCTACGAAAATTATAGTGTGGTAGATATATTAAAATTAAGAAAATTCAAGAAATTAAAAGAGATTATTTTAAAAAGAAACAAATAAATTATAAATTTAAAAAAATTAAAGAAATCAAAATCAAAATAAATTAAAAAAAAGAAACAAATAAATTTTAAATTAAGTAACAATCCAAGGTGTTCAAGTATGAACATGTGACGCCCTAAGAAGCAGATAGCGGACTCATGCGGCATTCTCAAGTGTAGGTACTTGATTAGGTTAGATAAGTAACAAATGTGTTCAGGTTTAAGAATTTTGAATAAAATAAAGACCAGCTCGTCAGAGTAGACAGTTCGATATTAAGCGTCGCCTCATCATGTCGACATTATTTGGTCCTTCGAGCCGGATTCAGAGTTCGAAACTAATCGTCGACTCTGAGGATATAGTTCTACACAAAATGTAGTCTGTTTCATTTGAAGCTCACGTCGCTTTCAGAGTTCGAATTTAAACATCGAATCTGAAAGTGTTTTGTTCCTTCGCGAAACACAATGTGCTGTGGCTTACAACCGAACTGTAAAGCAATAGCAAATTAAAGTAAAACAAAAACATATAAATGAACATGTTGTAGGGAAAGCAGCAGGAGCTGCTAAAAATGGATTCGTCTACATTTTAAAAAGAGATTGATGGACGGTCAAATAGATGGATTAAGTTATCCAAATACACAGAGTGAGAAAAGTAGACAGATTAGCAATCCGTCTCCGAGAATGAATGGAAATTTCCAAGAGATGTTTAGCTAATCCATCAAGAGGACCTTGAAAATTCGAATGTGGGCGATCTAGGAAACCGTCATTTCATTGGAGTGTCAGAGGCGATATAATTCGCCAAACTATAAGTATCGAAGGAAGTGATTATCTTAACGATATCCCATTTAACAGAAAATTTGGTTCTTGGAAAAAAGTAGAATGGCCATATACAATGGTCTAGAAGAAACCTATAAATATTATTTGATAAATTAGCAAAACAAAAAAAATTAGTAGGAGAAGCGGATGCAGTGATAGAATCTTACCATACTTCCGTGAACTAGAAAGTAATTTCCAAGTGATTTACAGATGAGATCCAAAAACTCTCAAGCATCAAATATTTTCCTTAACAGGAATTTTATCAAATGTTATACCAACAATTATCCATTATCCTTAACCAAATAACCGTACAAGAGATGCACCAGATGTAGTTAGAGCTTTGACGAACAATTATCGAGGTAAAGCCTTCGAGGTTTAAATGGAGCCTTACCTACAAAGAGCCAAGAGGTCGAGCCATGCCTTGCATCTGTAGAACTCGCTGAAGACCAAGAACACAGAAGCTGAGCTTACAGAAAAGTTCTTTTAGGTAAGCGGAGTATGCTCAATGTTAACCTACTATCGCTAGATCACTTAATTTAGCTTTTATAAAGCAGCCAATTTCTTGTCTCTACCATTCATCCCAGCAAAACGCCTTTGAAACGTGTGAGTTGCAGAAGAAAGAAAACGTCGGTTTGCAAGAATTTTTAATAGCTAAACAATTAAGACTAAAGCAAATACCACAAACATTTTAAAATCTACAATTTATAAACGAAAAAAAAAAGTTGAGGTAATTAAAGAAAATAGACAACAAACGCAGTGCAAACCCCAATAAAAAAACCTCATTCTCGAAGAATGCAAGTACTACCTTAACTCTGAACCTTAGAAGCGGAGAGCCGCCGCCGTGCAGCCACTCCAGAAAACTCCAGAAGACCTTAGAAGAAGCTCAGGAGTCCCCGATCGCTGCTCCGCGCATATAGGAATATAGGAGACCTTTTATATTCGGTTATAACTTATCTGCAGTCGCAGCCAAACAGGCAAATTAATTAATTAATTAATTAAAACTTACATAATAAGAAGGTGCTTTATTGAAAGCCCTTAAAAATAGGTATACAAAATTAAATGTCCTTAAAATAAAAAGAAACATATAATATTAAAAGCCACGCAACATAATATATTAAAAGCTTTAAAAATCCAGTTACAAATGTTTTTAAAAATATATGCATTCATAAAGTTTTCGAATACATTAAAAAAATTGAAAGCAGCGTGCATACAAAAGTTCATAACAAAACAAGAGAGAACGTCGCAGTCGGGTGTAGCCTGCTGAAGCTCCTGGGGCGGCTGTGTGAGCGTGGTCTGAAAATGTATATGCCGATCCTTGGAGAAGGTTACCAGTAAGTTAGTTTCCAAGTTTAATTAATATATCTTTAAAATTGTGGAAAATATGCGCATTTATCGTTTTACACCTTCGAAATATCAGCATGGGCGATTATGGACTCAGGTGTGAGCGTGACCATAAAAATATGTTTCTGGTTCTTAAAGGCGCCTACCAGCAACGTACATACCTAATTTGACGTCTCTAACTCAAAAACTGCGGCAGATATAGCCATTTGATATTTTTGGAGAGAGGGACGTGTGGCGGCGGTTGTGGGTGTGGCATATGACAATCTTTGAAGGATATCGCCAACAACCTACCAAACCAAATTCGATGTCTGTCGCCTTAAATTGTGAGATATATGTGTCTTTATCGATATGCGAATGTCGATTTTATCAGTACAATTTTCACACTTTGTTGGACGCTGTCAGGCATTTTTTCCTCGCTCGCTTATCGAGTGTATAATCGAGAACGTTTAACTGTTTAGAGTTCCGATTACACAAAAAATTCTAATTACAAACTATATGAAAACTAACTTCCTACTTTAGTTTATTCGTCGATTGTTCAAGCGCTTAAATTATACCGTTCCGATTCCAACGCTCCGCTTACATATATATTTATATAAGCAAAGGTTAGTAGTGATAAAAACCACAGACTCACAGTCCTCTTATTGCATTCAGAGAATAACTCAAGTAACAAGAAGCGGTTACCTGTCCCTTAGCAATGCGATCCGATCACAATAACTGTCTATCAGGCCGAAATCCGGCTCTTTCACACATGTCCATGCA
>JAWNLH010001116.1:0-14015 GCA_035042485.1 Drosophila cyrtoloma | reverse complement strand
ACTTACAGTATGGCAGTGCCCTTTCTGTAATTGAAGCTGTACAGTTGGCCAGTTCGAGGGCGACCAGCGTATTGCTGCCGTTAACAATTAATTTGGTGTTAATCTGTTGGGTGTGCAATACGGGGAATACATCAGTACAGTGCTCACGTGCAGCGGTACCGGCACTTTAAAGGCGGGTCAGCACCGAAGTTTTGGACGCAAATCTAACATCTGATTGGCATAAAGTGCACCAACTGGTGCAAGTATCGGATTATATGTGAGCGGTGGCTGACCGAATCATCCTGAAGAAATAGTGACCGCACTGCAAAACTTCGATTATTTAGGACTGAGCTGTACAAGGCTACACAACTCTACGGTTAATTAAACTTTAGTTTAAATTAACATACAATGAATTTGTGAGGAACTAATATTTAATTTTATAATGCATTAACTAAACTTGGTATGGTATGTATATGTGATATCAGCTGTTATATTGTCTAATCCGTTTTGAAGTTCAAACAGCAACGTCATCCATCTTCAGGCCTGTCGACAACTATGGAATACTAACACAGCTGTTTTGGTGCTGTAAGTACGGCGTAACTGCACTCAGAGATTACAATTTATAAAGAAAATAACCAACTAATAATGACCATATAACAGATGTAGCATACAAAGACATATGTAAATACCTGCCTGATTTAGTTAACTCAAATTACATACATGTATATATAAAGATCCAAATTGAAGAAAACGAAATTGAATGAGTTATTAGTAATTAAGTAACCCCCCAAACATGAAACTTGAAAACTAGTAATTAAGTAAAATTCCTAAAATTAATGTTAAAAATAATGGCACACTATAATTTTCGAAGCGAAAAAATAACAAAACAAAAAGAGAATTTTATTTGTATTTTTATTTAGTTTTTCATTTATTTTTTGTGTTGTACTCAAACAATCGATTTTCGCGTCGCATCCCTTCAATCAGTGTGATTTGTGCGTGTGCCGCCACCACTCTGCTAGAGTGCGTGTGCTTGGTGGCCGCCTATTCAACCAATATGAGCGACATCTCCCATACCTCCACTGACGGCGATGCGCCAGATACTGCAGTTCATTGGTGCTCGCCTTCTCTTGCCTGGCAGACGAGCGAACTCCGCTATAATCTGCGGTCTCGCCCGGCGAGCAGTAACAGCAACAACAACAAAACGCAACAACGCAAACATAATGGCAAATGCTAACAATCCCAAGAGCTACAACAATTACATCAACAAGAACACCGTCAACAACAAAAACAATGTCCACAAAAACATTCAAAACACCAACAATGCCAACAACAACACTAACAAAAACACCAAAAATAACGCCAATATCAACGTCAACAATTTCAACTGCAACAACGTCAACAAAAAAAGGAAAATTGCGATAGTTGAAGATGAAATTGACTTGCATGCAGTGCCGCCTACTTCTGCTGGAGCTCGTGCAGCGCCACAAGTGCTCGAGGATCTGCTGTCAGATTCTGACGCAGATGTCGAGTCGGTCGACATGGAAGAGATGGTCCCGCCGAGTTCGTCTACTAGTAATGAAGTTACTCACGATGAGGACCCCAATCTAAGCACTGCCGCTGAGATACGCGATTGTTCCCTATCAAACGCACCAAATATTGAAACTGTTGAAATTCGGCCAACAAGACCTTCTAAGCCTCCCCCACTTATTGCTGAGGGTATCACCAACGTTGTCGGACTGCTGGAAGCACTAAATGCTGTCACGCCGCCTGACAGCTTTATGCTCAAATGCAGTGGTGGTGGCACAGTAAGGGTAATGCCAAGTGGTATTGACGCTTACAGGGCAATACAGAGATTGTTTACGGATAAGCGAATCCCGTTTCATTCGTACCAATTAAAGGAGGATAGAGGTTTCCGCGTGGTGATCAGGGGACTGCATCCATCCCTGCAGAAAATTGATCGCATCAGAGATGAAGCTGGCCAGACTTGGGCACGCAGTGCGTGGTGTCCAAACTATCATAAGTCGCGTTGCCAAGAAGGAGCTGAATCTATGTTATTTGGAGTTGGAGCCGGCTGCAAATAACAAAGAGATATACAATCTACGCTCCATCTCTCAAGTGCGCATTTCAGTGGAATGCCCTGACCGCCATATGGACATCCCCCAGTGCCACCGTTGCCAGGAATTCGGCCATACGATGAAGTACTGCCAAAAGCAGCATCGTTGCGTGAAGTGTGGCTCAGCACATGCAAGTCAGGTGTGCGAAAAACCTTTGGACGCTGACCCGAAATGTGCTAACTGTGGTGGTAAGCATCCAGCAAGCTGGAAGGGATGCCTAGCTTATCAGCGCGTTGCCAAGGAACGGAATCTTGTGGCTCAGTCACGAAGGCCGGCTCAAGACCTACAAAAGTCGCGCCCAAGAAGCCCGGCACCCATTCGCAGGGAAAATTTTTCTTATGCTGATGCTGTCAGACTTCAAACGTCTCCTCAGCCTCTGCAGCAACTTGGGCAACAGCAACACCAACAGCAACAGCGTCACCATCAGCAGCAGGTTCATCTTCAACAACAACCTCGACATCAACACCGCCAGCAGCCGCAGCAGCAGCAACAACAACTTTTGTCGGTTCAGCAAGTTGCTCCGCAGGTTCCTGAGCAACAGCGCACAAGAAAAACTCGACGTCACAAAGTTCGCCAGATGCTTAGGCATCGAGAGCACACACAGCAATAACAGGAACACTCGCAGCAACACCAGCAGCAGCAACGCCAACAGCACATACAGCAAGAACGGCAACAGTAACCACGACATCAACAACAACATCAGCAGCCCCCACAGCAGCAATTTCAGCTAGCGCAGCAGCCTCATCTGTACCATGAGCACTCCCAGCTCCAGTTTGACAGTCTTATGTCAAAATTCGACAAGTTGAGCGATACACTTATGGCCATGATGAGCCTGTTGCACGCTGCACTTGCAAACAGATGAGCCAAATTGGATTGCGCATTGGCGTGTGGAACGCCAATGGCCTTGCAAATAACGCCAATGTGTTGGAGTTATTTATTCAACGCCATCAAATAGATGTAATGTCGGTCTGCGAGACCCACTACTACTCCAGATCGCACTACAGGCTACCAGGCTACGATATTCATCTTGCCAATCATCCTTCGGATCGCATGCGTGACGGAGCAGCAGAGATTATAAAATCTTCACTGCAACATCATGCGCTGACTTCATTAAGTTGGCTATACGCACAATGTGCTGTCGTTAAAGTCTCTAGTGATGAAGGCAAAGTAGTCCTAGCGGCTGTATATTGTCCACCACGTTTTGTGTGGGAAATAGAAGACTTTAAGTGTCTCTTCGAAAAGCTTGGCCCCAAGTTCCTGATTGCTGGAGACTGGAATGCTCAACACCATCTCTGGGATGCAGCGTTGGACACTCGCCGTGGGATTGCGCTTGCGGGTTGCGAGAGAGACTCCAACTTCCAAGTACTTGCCACGGGAAGTGCAACACACTACTCGTACGGCAACCATAGGCCAACAGCAATTGACTTTGCTGTGTAAGCTGGGATCCGGTCTGACTGTCTTGATATATCCGAGCGAATTGAGCTTAACTCCGATCACATCCCTTTGATCGTTGAGTACAGAGTGGCTGCAGCTCTGAATGCTCCCAAGACACGTCATCTGCCGCAAGGCAAACATCATCCGATTCCGGCAGAGGTTGGAGCAAATTGTCAACTTGAACATGGAGCTGAGTTCACCAGCTAATATTGACGACGCAGCGGAGTTATTCCTGCGTAATATTAACGTGGCGGCGAAATACTCCATGCTTGGCCAACTACCTTTTTCGCCTCCCAGTCCAGCTCAGCCTCTTTTAAAACCAGAGGTTTTGAATCTGGCAGGATCTGGCAGCCACTCAGGCGGATCCCCATTATGCGACCGGACAACACTTGGTGTCGATCGGATGCAGAGATTGCATCGGCGTTTGCGGATGAGCTGCAAGGTCGTTTCACGCCTTTTGCACTTGCATCACCCAGCCAGGTACAGGATACTTAGGCATTTTTGAATGCAGACCTCGATCCTGTACAACCGAACACACCTATCGCCCCTAGTGAAGTCCGCTTACTGATTCGCGGGCTTAAGTCCACTAATGCCTCTGGCTATGATGGCGTTGACGGCAGAGTTGCTAAGGCCCTCCCAGAGAAGGGTGTGATGTTCTTGGTGCTGCTTTTTAACTCCGTGGTTCGCATCCACCACTTCTCCACTCCGTGGAAGTGCGCTGTGATTGCGATTCCGAAACCTGGAAAGCCGGATAATCTTGTCTCATCATATCGACCGATAAGCTTGCTGTCCATTTTCTCCAAGATATTTGAAAAAATATTTCTGGGAAGATTGTCGGCAGTAAGTGGTTTCCAGAGGACCATTCCTGATCATCAGTTTGGCTTCAGACATCACCATGGTACACCAGAGCAAGTTCATCGAGTAGTACAGCATGTCCTCGAGGCCTTGGGAAATAAGCAGTACAGCTCTGCCGTCTTTCTGGATATCCAGCAGGCATTTGCTTTTTAAGCTTAAGTCCCTTCTACCATCGACGCAGTATTTACTGCTCATGTCTTACCTGCTTGGTCGTTCTTTTATGGTTGAAGTTAGGGGCGAACGATCAAACATCCGCCACATTAGATCGGGTGTACCGCAGGGTAGTGTCCTTGGACCTACCTTGTACACATTGTACACCGCGGACTTGCCGATCCCAGTAACCAGAAACACGCTGCTTGCCATATACGCGGATGATACTGTGTTCCTTGCTAACTCCACCACTGCTTGAAGAGCAGCTGCGGTTACGCAGGGGTTCTTGGATGGCTTTAGTACTTTGGCCAACCGGTGGAACACCTGCGTCAATGGGAGCAAGTCTCAGCACTGCACGTTTGCGCTCAGGAATGGTAACTGTCCAACTGTTCGACTCAACAACATGGCTATACCTCAGGAGAACCATGTTCGCTACCTGGGTATGTATGACAGGAATCTTACCTGGCGCAAACACATCCAGAGCACGGCAACAGCGTGAAGATCCAAAAAAACGAAACTCAACTAGTTGCTGAGGCCATCTAGCAAACTCAGCTTGAGCAACAAGCTGCTGGTGTACAGGAGCATCATCGTGCCCACATGGACATATGGGATTCCATTTTGGGGCACAGCTGCAAAATCTTGGATAAACCAAATTCAAGTCTTGCAGAACAAGGTGCTCAGAGACATCTCTGGTGCTCCACCATATGTGAATAACAGGACGCTGCACAATGACTTCGGTTACATACGAGTCGGTATAATGACCGGTTGCACAACCACGTCAACCCTGTGGCTTGCACACTTGGGTCAAATACAACGCGCAGGAGGTTGAAGCGCCTCCACACCAGCGACCTCTGGACTGTTGGGCGTTAAATTAATGTGCTACAAATGTAATATTTAATGTTATTTCTTGTCTGCTAAAGCCAATTCCATGTTTATGTTATAGATTTTAACTCACTGCTATTTTTCATTCATACATTTACAAATCAATGTTTTATAGCCTTTCAATCGGTTGATTAATGTTTAAATATAATTGATATATAAAAAAAAAAAGAAACTTAAAAACGCAGATTTCTCGATTTGGAAACAGAAACTTAAAACGTAAATTTCTCGAATTCATTTCAAAAATACGTATTTTCATCTTTTGATGCAGAATCAATATATACAAAAAGGGCTTCACAATGTTGGAAGAAAATAGGACTTTACACAATTATTGGCGAAGATACAACAGTTTGAATTTGGAAACAGAAACCTAAAAATGTAAATTTCTCGATTTCATTTCATAAATACGTCAGATTTTAGCTTTCGCAGCGTACGGGCACACTATAATTTTCGTAGCGAAAAAAAAAGAAGAATTCTATTTGTATTTTAACTTAGTTTTTCATTTATTTTTTGTGTTGTACTCAAACAATCGATTTTCGCGACCAATCCCTGCAATCAGTGTGTTTTGTGCGTGTGCCGCCACCACTTTGCTAGAGTGCGTGTGCTTGGTGGCCGCCTATTCAACCAATATGAGCGACATCACCCATACCTCCACTGACGGCGATGCGCCAGATACTGCAGTTCATTGGTGCTCGCCTTCTCTTGCCTGGCAGACCAGCGAACACCGCTATAATCTGCGGTCTCGCCCGGCGAGCAGTAACAGCAATAACAACAACAACAACGCAAACATAATGGCAAGTACTAACAATCCCAAGAGCTACAACAATTACATCAACAACAACACCGTCAACAACAAAAACAATGTCCACAAAAACATTCAAAACACCAACAATGCCAACAACAACACTAACAAAAACACCAAAAATAACACCAGTATCAACGTCAACAGTTTCAACTGCAACAACGCCAACAAAAAGAGGAAAATTGCGATATTTGAAGATGAAATTGACTTGGATGCAGTGCCGTCTACTTCTGCTGGAGCTCGTGCAGCACCACAAGTGCTTGAGGATCTCCTGTCAGATTCTGACGCAGATGTCGAGTCGGTCGTCATGGAAGAGATGGTCCCGCCGAGTGCGTCTACTCGTAATGAAGTTACTCACGATGAGGACCCCAATCTAAGCACTGCCATAGATATTCGCGATTGTTCCCTATCAAACGCACCAAATTTTGAAACTGTTGAAATTCGGCCAACAAGACCTTCTCAGCCTCCCCCACTTATTGCTGAGTGTATCACCAACGTTATTGGACTGCTGGAAGCACTAAATGCTGTCACGCCGCCTGACAGCTTTATGCTCAAATGCAGTGGTGGTGACACAGTAAGTGCAATGCCAAGTGGTATTGACGCTTACAGGGCAATACAGAGATTGTTTACGGATAAGCGAATCCCGTTTTATTCGTACCAATTAAAGGAGGATAGAGGTTTCCGCGTGGTGATCAGGGGACTGCATCCATCCCTGCAGAAAATTGATCGCATCAGAGATAAGCTGGCCAGACTTGGGCACGCAGTGCGTGGTGTCCAAACTATCATAAGTCGCGTTGCCAATAAGGAGCTACATCTATGTTATTTGGAGTTGGAGCCGGCTGCAAATAACAAAGAGATATGCAATCTACGCTCCATCTCTCAAGTGCGCATTTCAGTGGAATGCGCTGACCGCCATATGGACATCCCCCCGTGCCACCGTTGCCAGGAATTCGGCCATACAATGAAGTACTGCCAAAAGCAGCATCGCTGTGTGAAGTGTGGCTCAGCACATGCAAGTCAGGTGTGCGAAAAACCTTTGGACGCTGACCCGAAATGTGCTAACTTCGGTAGTAACTATACAGCAAGCTGGACGGGATGCCTAGCTTATCAGCGCGTTGCCAAGGAACGGAAGCTTGTGGCTCAGTCACGAAGGCCGGCTCAAGATCTACAAAAGTCGCGCCTAAGAAGCCCGGCACCCATTCGCAGGGAAAATTTTTCTTATGCTGATGCTGTCAGACTTCAAACGACTCCTCAGCAGCAAATTGGGCAACAGCAACACCAACAGCAACAGCGTCACCATCAGCAGCAGGTTCATCTTCAACAACAACCTCGACATCAACACCGCCAGCAGCCGCAGCAGCAGCAACAACAACTTTGGTCGGTTCAGCAAGTTGCTCCGCAGGTTCCTGAGCAACAGCGCACAAGAAAAACTCGACGTCACAAAGTTCGACAGATGCTTAGGCATCGAGAGCACACACAGCAATAACAGGAACACTCGCAGCAACACCAGCAGCAGCAACGCCAACAGCACATACAGCAAGAACGGCAACAGTAACCACGACATCAACAACAACATCAGCAGCCCCCACAGCAGCAATTTCAGCTAGCGCAGCAGCCTCATCTGTACCATGAGCACTCCCAGCTCCAGTTTGACAGTCTTATGTCAAAATTCGACAAGTTGAGCGATACACTTATGGCCATGATGAGCCTGTTGCACGCTGCACTTGCAAACAGATGAGCCAAATTGGATTGCGCATTGGCGTGTGGAACGCCAATGGCCTTGCAAATAACGCCAATGTGTTGGAGTTATTTATTCAACGCCATCAAATAGATGTAATGTCGGTCTGCGAGACCCACTACTACTCCAGATCGCACTACAGGCTACCAGGCTACGATATTCATCTTGCCAATCATCCTTCGGATCGCATGCGTGACGGAGCAGCAGAGATTATAAAATCTTCACTGCAACATCATGCGCTGACTTCATTAAGTTGGCTATACGCACAATGTGCTGTCGTTAAAGTCTCTAGTGATGAAGGCAAAGTAGTCCTAGCGGCTGTATATTGTCCACCACGTTTTGTGTGGGAAATAGAAGACTTTAAGTGTCTCTTCGAAAAGCTTGGCCCCAAGTTCCTGATTGCTGGAGACTGGAATGCTCAACACCATCTCTGGGATGCAGCGTTGGACACTCGCCGTGGGATTGCGCTTGCGGGTTGCGAGAGAGACTCCAACTTCCAAGTACTTGCCACGGGAAGTGCAACACACTACTCGTACGGCAACCATAGGCCAACAGCAATTGACTTTGCTGTGTAAGCTGGGATCCGGTCTGACTGTCTTGATATATCCGAGCGAATTGAGCTTAACTCCGATCACATCCCTTTGATCGTTGAGTACAGAGTGGCTGCAGCTCTGAATGCTCCCAAGACACGTCATCTGCCGCAAGGCAAACATCATCCGATTCCGGCAGAGGTTGGAGCAAATTGTCAACTTGAACATGGAGCTGAGTTCACCAGCTAATATTGACGACGCAGCGGAGTTATTCCTGCGTAATATTAACGTGGCGGCGAAATACTCCATGCTTGGCCAACTACCTTTTTCGCCTCCCAGTCCAGCTCAGCCTCTTTTAAAACCAGAGGTTTTGAATCTGGCAGGATCTGGCAGCCACTCAGGCGGATCCCCATTATGCGACCGGACAACACTTGGTGTCGATCGGATGCAGAGATTGCATCGGCGTTTGCGGATGAGCTGCAAGGTCGTTTCACGCCTTTTGCACTTGCATCACCCAGCCAGGTACAGGATACTTAGGCATTTTTGAATGCAGACCTCGATCCTGTACAACCGAACACACCTATCGCCCCTAGTGAAGTCCGCTTACTGATTCGCGGGCTTAAGTCCACTAATGCCTCTGGCTATGATGGCGTTGACGGCAGAGTTGCTAAGGCCCTCCCAGAGAAGGGTGTGATGTTCTTGGTGCTGCTTTTTAACTCCGTGGTTCGCATCCACCACTTCTCCACTCCGTGGAAGTGCGCTGTGATTGCGATTCCGAAACCTGGCAAGCCGTATAATCTTGTCTCATCATATCGACCGATAAGCTTGCTGTCCATTTTCTCCAAGATATTTGAAAAAATATTTCTGGGAAGATTGTCGGCAGTAAGTGGTTTCCAGAGGACCATTCCTGATCATCAGTTTGGCTTCAGACATCACCATGGTACACCAGAGCAAGTTCATCGAGTAGTACAGCATGTCCTCGAGGCCTTGGAAAATAAGCAGTACAGCTCTGCCGTCTTTCTGGATATCCAGCAGGCATTTGCTTTTTAAGCTTAAGTCCCTTCTACCATCGACGCAGTATTTACTGCTCATGTCTTACCTGCTTGGTCGTTCTTTTATGGTTGAAGTTAGGGGCGAACGATCAAACATCCGCCACATTAGATCGGGTGTACCGCAGGGTAGTGTCCTTGGACCTACCTTGTACACATTGTACACCGCGGACTTGCCGATCCCAGTAACCAGAAACACGCTGCTTGCCATATACGCGGATGATACTGTGTTCCTTGCTAACTCCACCACTGCTTGAAGAGCAGCTGCGGTTACGCAGGGGTTCTTGGATGGCTTTAGTACTTTGGCCAACCGGTGGAACACCTGCGTCAATGGGAGCAAGTCTCAGCACTGCACGTTTGCGCTCAGGAATGGTAACTGTCCAACTGTTCGACTCAACAACATGGCTATACCTCAGGAGAACCATGTTCGCTACCTGGGTATGTATGACAGGAATCTTACCTGGCGCAAACACATCCAGATCACGGCAACAGCGTGAAGATCCAAAAAAACGAAACTCAACTAGTTGCTGAGGCCATCTAGCAAACTCAGCTTGAGCAACAAGCTGCTGGTGTACAGGAGCATCATCGTGCCCACATGGACATATGGGATTCCATTTTGGGGCACAGCTGCAAAATCTTGGATAAACCAAATTCAAGTCTTGCAGAACAAGGTGCTCAGAGACATCTCTGGTGCTCCACCATATGTGAATAACAGGACGCTGCACAATGACTTCGGTTACATACGAGTCGGTATAATGACCGGTTGCACAACCACGTCAACCCTGTGGCTTGCACACTTGGGTCAAATACAACGCGCAGGAGGTTGAAGCGCCTCCACACCAGCGACCTCTGGACTGTTGGGCGTTAAATTAATGTGCTACAAATGTAATATTTAATGTTATTTCTTGTCTGCTAAAGCCAATTCTATGTTTATGTTATAGATTTTAACTCACTGCTATTTTTCATATATTTATAATTTCAAGATGCAACCATTATATTAACGGATAAGTCCCAAAGTGGTTCATAAATTCGATAGTTCCATTCATTATTCGATTATGGCCTATCGTTTGATAGTTAACTAAATATTATTACCTTTTTTCTAAATCTAGTATCATAAATTTAAATTTAAAAGCATTTTAAGATTTTTTGATTAACGTAAATTTTGAATATTCGTTAGTTAAAATATACCATTTATTATAATGGCATACATTTCATCGAGCATGTTTGGTAACCTGGTTACGTACTAATGAAACATGTTCGTCCTGTAGACAGAACAGCCCTTTCAAGTTCCTCGAACAGTTCGTGGTCGTTATCGAACTGGTGCTACACCTAGGAATATACCTAATACCAGATCCAATAACCAACGAAACAACTCTGGAGCACAGGCTTACAGGCCTAATACTAATTTTAATATCAGGAATAGATATGATTCATCCAATGCTTTGCTTGACCCACCCATCATTTCTGAACAGCGAATTCAGCAACTTATTTCAAATTCGTTAGATACATTTCGAGTCAGTATGGTTGCAGCAGTGACTGACGAGATCGGTTCAGCTATAAGAAACCTTAATATCTCTAATAACAAACAGGAAGCTCGAATTGAATCAGAGTCGAGCAAAATAATTCAATGAATTCAAATAATAATAATAATATGTATCAAGTGATTCGAACAGCTGTAAACAATCGAATCACGATTCCATTGAACAACCCGACAAAGTCGAGTTGGCATGTGCAATTCTCTGGATCCTTTAATGAAATTTCCGTTGAAGATTTTATTTACCATCAGTTTGGAGTCCTTGAAAAAGCACCTATATCTGCCTTGTCCGCTCCGGCTGTTCTTTTCCTAAAGCCAGGTAAATGATGCATATCCTTGACTCAATCGAAGGACTGTTAAGTTGTCTTCTACCTGTTCAGTGTATTTCCAAAATTGACATAAAAGACGCTTTCTGGCAGATTTGTTTGGATGCCAAGTCAAAAGACAAAACTACGATTACTGTCCCAAAAAGACCGTTGTATCAATTTACCAGGATACCATTCGGATTAACGAATGCTCCTCAAACATTGTGCAGACTTATGGATCAAGTCATACCTTTTATACCATGAAGTCCCACATACTAGTTATTTGGATGACTTATTAAGTGCTGTCCTCCAATTTTGAGGAGCACTTGTCTCACCTGACAGAAGTAGCAACACAACTTCGATAAGCTGGTCTCTCGATAAACGTTAATAAGAGTCAATTTTGTCTGAAGAAAGTGGAATATTTAGGATATATTGTATGTGAAGCCACATTATGAGAATAAATCCAAATAAAATTCAGGCTATCTCGGAATTTCAATACCTAAACAAACGCCAGCTCAAGCGCTTTTCGGGTATGACCGGCTGGTATCAAAGATTCCTCTTTCAGTATTCGGATATTACATTCGCTTTAACTGAATTATTGAAAGGAAAGCTTTTTGAGTGGAATGAGGATGCGCAAAGGGCTTTGGATGAATTAAAGAGACAACTAACATCTGCGCCCTTACTCGTCATCCCAATTACACCAAACTCTTTGTGTTACAATGCGACGCCTCTATAAATGGAGTAGGCGCAGTACTAGCACAATGTGATGAGTCTGGAGTAGAACGACCGATTGCATATGTCAAAAAGTTTAATAAAGCACAACGCAATTATTCTGTGACGGAACTAGAGTGTTTAGCAGTAGTTTCAGCTATAAAGAGATTTCGTATGTACATTGAAGGTCACGAATTTAAAGTCGTAACCGATCATGCAAGTTTACGTTGGCTAATGAATCAACAAGACTTGAATGGCAGACTCGCAAGATGGGCTATAAAGCTACAGGGTTTTAACTTTAGTATAGAACATCGCAAAGGCAGTGAAAATATTGTAGCCGATGCATTGTCTAGATCATATGAAGATGAAATAGCAGCCATAGACCTTGAAGTATTCCGGAAATTAACTTAAGCTCAGATGCATTCAAGTCTATTGAATATGTCGAACTAAAGGAGCATTATGTTAAAGCCAATTTACCTGATTTCCAAGTTGTGGATGAATATATTTACCACCGCACAGACTTTGTTCATAATGAGACAGATTGTAATACCGAATCTTGGAAGCTTGTTGTTCCCATGGCATTGCGTGAAAGTGTGATCCAATCCGTGCACGATCAACCTACTTCTTCTCATTGTGGTATAGCCAAGTGCTTAGAACTAATACGTCGCAAGTTTTATTGGCCACGAATGGTTGTTGACATTCGCACGTATATTCGAAACTGTGAATTATGTAAAACTTCGAAATATCCAGCTCAAGCACTGAAAACACGAATGGGTAATCAAGTCATAAGTGAGAGACCATTCCAAAGATTGTACGTAGATTTTATTGGACCTTAACCACGTACAAGAAAAGGGAAATATTGGAATTTTTATTGTATTAGACCACTTTTCCAAATTTACATTCCTGAAACCTGTAAGGAAATTTAACTCCAAGATTATAGTTTCGTATTTGAAGGAGGAAATTTTCGATTGTTTTGGTGTTCCTGAGATAATTGTAAGTGATAATGGAACTCAATTTAAAAGCCATGAATTACTACATTTCTCTCAAAGCATGGTGTAAACCATATCTATACCGCTGCTTACTCACCTCAATCAAATGCTGCAGAACGAGTTAATCAGTCGATTAACACTGCTTTAAGATCGTATGTACTACACGATCAGAGAGATTGGAATTTGTATCTAAGCAGTATAAACTGCTCCTTTAGAAACCACTTCCATCAGTCTATTGGACAGTCGCCCTATTTCGTTCTGTTTGGACAACATATGCTCACTCATGCGAAAGATTACGCGTGATACACATCAGAGAACATATGATTTACGTCCGGGACCACGTACATTTGAAGTTGGACAAATAGTTGTTAAACGAAACTTTGTATTAAGTAATGCATCCGCTAATTTTAATGCAAAGCTAGCACCGATTGGAACCAAAGTTCGTTTAAATAAAAGGTTAGGAAACTCGCTATATATTTAGAAGACCTGAATGGCAGAGAGTTAGGCGACTGTAACAACGATCAGCCGGTAAGCATATATGTAAACAGCTGATCGATAATGATGCGTTGGCCGAACCACTCACAGCCCTTTGTGACCTAATTAGCAACTCTAATCGGTAACCTAATTAGCAACTCTGACTCAGAGCATATGTGCGTAGCGACGCCCATACAGTTGGTTCGGGCCAAGGCATTTCCTTTCTGCAATTGACGACTTGTGCAACAATATTTTTAAAGCTCGTTTTATTGATATTAATTAAAGGAAACCGATACTAAAAACGGAAAAGTGCGTCCCCACCAATATTAGATAGAAATTGTGTAAATATATTACAAAAACCGGGCATAGCATATTATTTAAAAGATTTTTTGGTGTATAGGCGTCTTCCCGAGTGGCGGCAGCCACAACCAAATTGTGACAGGGCGGCTACACCAATGATTCAAATTGTGAT
>JAWNLH010001115.1:0-43262 GCA_035042485.1 Drosophila cyrtoloma | reverse complement strand
CCCAATTTCGTAAAACATTAGGAAACACATATATACATATATATAATTTACATTTGACCATCCGTTTTATTTAATATCAACCAGTGTAATGTTAAATTATTAATACATCACTACTTCTTCTTACAATGACATATTTATAAATTTATACAACAATGAACATATTAATATAAAAAAACATCAACGATTACATTTCTTACTATCAGTGATTACGTGAGACACTCAAAATAATGTAGGGTATTTCGCCAATTACGAATTGAACTTGTCGAATATGCTGAATTTATCTGAAGATTTATGATCTGCTCAACTTCATGATCTCTTCAAATTTTATGATCTGCTTAAGTTTTATGATCTGTTTATCCACGCTTATACAATACACAAAAGCTAATAAGCACTTAGCTCAAAAATTATCTGCGATTGTACGTAGGCGCGTGCGTAGCGCAGCCGAACTGATCATTTATGTTTTTATGTATTAGCTTTTAATGTCACCTGGCACTAGCTGATAATAAACTCGGAATTAATTGATTTCAAACTATTTATTGTCTGCTGGACAGTAGCGAATATCCGCTCAATTGAGATCCAACACTCTTCGCACTTCCGTCCGTGGAATAAGGCCAACTAATTGCATCCTTGTCGGGTTACATCGTTCCCTCTGTGTAAATTATTGGTGGTAGTCTGGTGGGAGGTCTGGTCTTTACTCTTTCCCAGAGAAATTACCTATAACGATTTGAATTGGTTCGGTCGAATATTTTTCTTTCACCAATTGCTCTAACATACCTTTTATTCTCTACCGCACCTTCACTATATTATATATATAAATATAATTCACTGTAACTTTTGGAGTTACAATCACGTCTTTTATTTTATTCACTGTCGCTTTTCTAGGTACGCGACTTCTTTCCCTCAATAACCTTGACAGTTTGACCGCAACAAGACCTCGCTTGAACCGTCCACCTATTGAAAAGCTTCTTGCTGAGCGCTTCTTGAGTGAGCGATTTCGTGCTGCGTTTAGAGTGATTCTATTCTATTCGCTTATCTGCATATCTCTTCGCTTGAGCGGCCGCCTAATCACAAACAACAAATTTAGAAAAGACCAAGAATTGCACCAAAATAAAATATTATTATTGAACGACTACTACACTCTAAGCGTTTTTAAATTGAAAATATATACCTATATGTATATATTTATATATATATGATATATCGCATGCCAGGCATATATGAATATTTTTTTATTAGTTGCCAATTCAGTATAGAAACACCTTGTCCGTCACAACAACCTTCAATGTTTGACCGCACGAATTTTCATCATCTTGCATACTGCGTTTTGAGCGTTTCTTATCTGATCTTCGTCCTCGCTTATCTTATTGTGTTACTAGTGTTACAAAATACCTTTAAATTTGGACTCTTACAAAAATCGGAAAATATGGCCATTTGCGATTTTTATGGACATGGGGATGAGGGTGGCAGAGATTTGAGGTTTGCTTTATCGTTTTGCGATCATCGATTTTATCGATTTACTAGCCTCCCAGTGGATATAGTAGTCACGGTCAAGTATATGCTCCAGTTCCAAGACTTTAGCTTTAAGGTTGTCGGAGTATAAAAAAGCAAACATTTCTCAAAATCTCCGTCGGTTTCCTTTAACTACCAGAACGAATACAACTAAATCCAACACTTATTATAATTTCCTCTAAAAACACTAAGAGACCCATTTCAGACTTCTCATGCTTTGCAGTTAACCGTCATAAGCAAATGTTTTTGTGTGTAATCTCAATTTCCAGATTAAGCTATGAGAACTTACTGATGCTTATAAATAGAAAAGCAATAGCTGATAAATTTGTTTAATCTACAGCATTACCTTGCATGATTGGCACTTAATGATTATTCACTATCTATTTATGGAGAATAGAGTAAACAAAACTGAGAGCGAATCAATTGGGGAATTGAAATCTTAAAACGTTAAGGTTGTCTAATCTCTCCACCGCTCATTCGTCAAATTACCGTTGTTATAATAAATAAGCAAAACAACAACGCAAAGCCCCAATCCGCTCAAACCGGTTTCTCTTCCCATCCCCCTAAACTACAATACCAAATATCTCTAATTTGTTATCGAACAAAAATAAAGCTATTATCCAAGCAAGTTAAAATCCATATATAATCTAAGCAAAATCCACAATCAGCCCCAAACACAAATTAATCATTACACTCATGTCAATCGATGGAATGACTTCCTTGAACCCATACAAAATAGGTAAAAGGGGTATAATGGTTTTGTGTAAATGTATGTAACGTTTGTATGAACACGCAGATCTCAGACATTATAAGGGCTAGAGACTTCAAATTTGGAAAGAGGTTCTTGTATACCCGGTGCAAATCAAGTTTGCTTAATTTTTTCAATAACTGCCTCCGTTGCTCGAATATCGATACATTTCGATTTCCGATAGCAATAAATGCTACAATACAATAAAATACTAAGGCAGAATCTAATTTCTACAGATTATACATATGCATGTTATAGATCAATAGCCTAAATTTCATCTAGATCGGATAAGAAACACCCAAATTCTAGTCGAAAGTATATTCTCATATTGATCTCATCTTTCAAGCAAGCACTTTCCCTATGCATAAATATTCAAGAACATGTGTAGGAAAGAGATGGCATAATAATCGACTCGAGAATCTGTATGTTTTTGTGTGGATGCTGCAGAGCCCTGTTACATACGGTTGCGTGTACGTAATTATGTATGTATGTATGAATTAAACGATTCCTTATTGTTTCTATTAAAAAAAAACCGAATCATTGTGTTTGAGTGCTTTATTAGATCCAAATATGTGAACTCTACCTTTTCATAATTAAACCTCCGGCTGCTGGAGTCTTATCGTTGCCGCTTTGGTCGCTATACCGTTGGCGCTGTTGTCCTATTGGTGGATGTATCAGTTGTTTTGGTACAATTCTTGGTGCACTCTAATTGAGATGGATCCCAATTGAGCGGATATTCGCTATTGTCCAGGAGACAAAAACAGTTTGAAATCAATAAGTCCGAGTTTATTATCAGCTAGTGCCAGATGACCTTAAAAGTTAGTCTATAAAAACGTAAATGATCAGTTCGGCTGCGTTGTGCACGCGCCTACTTACAAGCACACATAATTTTTGGGCTAAGTGCTTTGTTTGCGCTATCAGCTTTTTGATAGCTTTATGATCCAATTAATAACACGAAGTTATTTTCACTTTATAAACTTTATTAGAAGACTAGAAGCCCAAATGCTTAGTCTTTTCCACAACGAGATTGCTTATTAAAGGTTTGAAGCCAATTGCTAAACCTTCTATCAACACTTTGCTTATTAAAAGTTAGAAGCCAATTGCTAAACCTTTTCACAACAAGATTAACTAACGACCGGTTACCGAAAATGAAGGTTTGAAGCCATCGCTAAACCTTCTCAACAACGGGAATAACTATAAAACGATCGATAAGCTAGAGCTATGCGAAACAACTGATTAGCTGCAGCAGCTGGCCGATCAGCGCACGCACTTGATCGAGAGAAAGAGAGCGCTGCAAAAAGAGAGCGCTCCACAATGAGAGCGCTGCTAACGTCGGCTGCTGCAGCTCAAACTGCACTTAACATAATGTGGATATGTAATTAAGACTAACAATAAGCTATTTATATTTAGCCACGCAGGGCTCCAAATTCAAGCATGTTAACAACTCATAATCAATTCAATCTCTTTGTTGCTGCTGCCAACATGCTTATCAGCTTTTGTGTTTTGTATAAGCGTGGATAAACAGATCATAAAACTTAAGTAGATAATAAAATTTGAACAGATCATAAAGTTGAGCAGATCATAAATCTTCTGATAAATTCAGCATATTCGACAAGCTCAATTCGTAATTGGTGAAATGCTCTAAATTATTTTGAGTGTCTCACGTAATCACTGATAGTAAGAAATGTAATCGTTGAAGTTTTGTTTTATTAACATGTTCGTTGTTGTATAAATTTATAAATATGTCATTGTAAGAAGAAGTAGTTGATGTATTAATAATTTACCAATACACTGGCTGATATTAAATCAAACGGATGGTCAAATGTAAATTATATATATATATATGTTTCCTAATGTTTTAAATAATTTTTCAAACAGCTTCATCTCTACGTCGACGAACATTGGGCCCAACGATCGCATCGATTTAAAAAAAAAAAAACAATCAACGTAGAGTGAGTAAAGAACTAGCTGTAATGTAGGTACATAAACAATTAGATATGTACGACCTACTTAGTAAGAAAGAGAAACCATGTTGGATTTGCTACATCCGATCGCACAGTTTCACAGCGTATACAAACAAGATAACGATATTCTGCAGGAATCAAAGTTTTTATTTGGATAACGACGCGATTCATTCGGCAGTCTAAAACGCAGTGAGATTACGTGATACTGTGAAATTAATATTTGAGTACATACGAATGAAGGAACAATGCAAAACTTAAGATAAGCTAAATAAGAGTTGCCAGATTGTTACATTGCATACAATAGAGTCATATTTGCAACACGCCCTCTCAAAGTAACAATTCTGTTAATCTTAAATACTAGTGACGCCCAATGAAGAGATGCAACCATGATGCTTGGCACTGCTTAGACCCTTCGTTAGTACATCTGCTGGCATTTGCTCCGTCTGCATGTAGTCAATCTGGATGTCGCCACTCTGGTGCTTCTGCTGGATGAAATGGTGGCGCACATCGATGTGTTTTGTGCGTGGATGAAAACCAAAGCCTTTAACCAATTTTTGAGCGCTTTGGTTGTCGTTTAGGAGCTGAACCGAATCACATTTTCTGCCAATTCTGTTGAGTATGGCCTTCAAGTATAAGGCCTCCTTTGTTGCTTCGCTCATTGCCAAGTATTCGGACTCTGTGTTTGACAAAGCGACGGTGCATTGTTTTCGTGCCTTCCAACTTATAGCAGCACCTGCTAATATAAACGCCAGCCCAGAATATGACCGTCTGTCGGTCAAATTGGCGCCCCAGTCAGCATCGACGACTGCGTACAGATCTTCGCCTGTTCGCTTGAACAACAGGTCGTGGTCCCTTCTTATCCAAACAATACAATTGTACCCTGACATATCCAAATGATGGGCGGTAATAAAACAGGTAATAATCTATGTAACTAAAATTATAAATGCTAACCGTAGTGATGCCGACACGCCATATAAACTATCCAGACTTACTAGTTCTGTTAGAGGAACCATGGTTGGTAGTTGTCCTTCTTCTTTTCCCACCGTACTGTGCGGTATTAGCTCGTCAGATTGCCGGGGTCCCTTCTTAACCAAACAATAAAATTACAAGCCGACATATTCAAATAGTGCGCGGTAATAAAACAGGTAATAATCTGTGTTACTCAAAAGTAATGATTCTAACCATAGTGATGCCGACACGCCATATAAACTATTCTGAGTTACTAGTTCTGTTAGAGAAACCATATTTGGTAGTTGACTCTCTTCTTTACCCACCGTACTATGATATTCGTTTTTTTTCAATATCCCTTGAACACCACATTTTGTAAGATCCCAGCATGCATACTCGACAGACGAAAGACTAAACTCTTAGCACTTCATTTCAGATTCATTACAATCTTCATATATTCGACTTCATTAAATATGTGCTAAGTGCTAACATGATACTTAATCCTATGGTGTTTCAAGTTTTCAAGATACGGACTATAAGTACATTGTAAAATATAAATTGTGTTCTCTTATAAACAGAATAAAATGACGAATTATTATAATTAGTAGCTACACTAAAGGTCTTTTAGGTAATTTTTGCAAATATGATCTGTGCTTAAGCTGAAGAGTGTTGAGTGATTTAATAATTTGGTGATCTGTTCATAATTTATGATCTACTCACATTTGTATAATCTGTGTGCGCGACGCTTATGCCAAACAAGAAAAACTGACAAACACTCAACCAAATCATTAACCGTTTCTTGTCTTATTTTTGGAATATCTTGGTCACTTGCTCTTTATTGTCTCCTGGACAATTTGTTGTAATTGATCAGTTGTGATCAGTATGAGGATGATGATCTTCCTAGGTCATTCCCGCTGTGCCCTGGCACTGGGGCGGCACACTACAGCCCCACCTATTCTGCGACGGTTTCGTTGCCGAAGTATAGCGTTGAACCAAAATGCATACAGCCTCTGTATGCTATTTAATTCCCATGATGCTGACAGCACACGACCCACGGCTTACCAGGGTTGATGGCTAATCTGGTAGTTTGCCTATAAGCAGTTTTAAATTGAAAATATATACATATATGTATATATTTATATATATATGAAATATCGCATGACAGGCATATTAGAATATTTTTTTATTAGTTGCGAATTCGGCATAGAAACATCTTGTCCGTCACAACAACCTTGAATGTTTGACAGCACGAAGTTTCATCAACTTGCATACTGCGTTTTGAGCTACTCTTATCTGATATTCGTACTCGCTTATCTTCATTGTCTATTTTTTTCTTTCCGCGGTTGGGTGGATGTCTAAATGCAAGCTAACTATTTAGGATGGACCAAGGAAGTAGAATAATTTTTTAATGGTGTTACTAGTGTTACCAAATACATTTAAAATTTTGCTCTTACTAAAAAACGGAAAATATAGCCACTTGCAATTTGTATGGACATGCGGGATGAGGGTGGCAGGGATTTGGAGCTTGCTTTATCGTTTTGCGATCATCGATTACATCGATTTACTAGCCTCCTACTGAATATAGTAGTCACGGTCAAGTACAAGCTCCAGTCTCCAATATCCGTCGGTTTCCTTTAACTACCGGAACGAATACAACAAAATCCGACATTGATTATAATTTCCTCTAAAAACACTAAGAGCCCCATTTCGGACTTCTCATGCTTTGCAGTTAACTGTCATAAGCAAATGTTTTTGTGTCTAATCTCAATTTCCAGTTTAAGCTATGGGAACTTACTGATGCATGTAAATGAAAAAGCAATTGTTTACGATGATGCTCCTGTACACCAGCAGCTTGTTACTCAAGCTGAGTTTGCTATATGGCCTCAGCAACCAGTTGAGTTTCGTTTTTTGGATCTACACGCTGCTGCCGTGATCTGGATGTGTTTGCGCCCAGGTAAGTTTCCTGTCCACATACATACCCAGGTAGCGAACATGGTTCTCTTGAGGTATGACCATGTTGTTGAGTCGCACAGTTGAACAGTTACCGTTCCTGAGCGCAAACGTGCAGTGCTGAGACTTGCTCCCATTGACGCAGATGTTCCACCGGTTGGCCCAAGTACTAAAGCCATCCAAGAACCTCTGCGTAACCGCAGCTGCTCTCCAAGCAGTGGTGGAGTTAGCAAGGAATACAGTGTCATCCGCGTATGTGGCAAGCAGCGTGTTTCTGGCTACTGGGATCGGCAAGTCCGCAGTGTACAATGTGTACAAGGCAGGTCCAAGGACACTACCATGCGCTACACCCGCTCTAATGCGGCGAATTTTTGATCGCTCGCCCCTAACTTAAATCATAAAAGAACGGCCAAGCAGGTACGACCTGAGCAGTAAATACTCCGCCGATGGTAGAAGGGACTTAAAAAGCTTAAAGCTTAAAAAGCAGGCCATCATGCCATACCCGATCAAATGCCTGCTGGATATCCAGAAAGGCGGCAGAGCTGTACTGCTTATTTTCCAACGCCTCGAGGACATGCTGTACTACTCGATGAACTTGCTCTGGTGTACCATGGTGGCCTGAAGCCAAACTGATGATCAGGAATGGCACTCTGGAAGCCACTTACTGTCGACAATCTTCCCAGAAATATTTTTTCAAATATCTTGGAGAAAGTGGACAGCAAGCTTATCGGTCGATATGACGAGACAAGATTATTCGGCTTGCCAGGTTTCGGAATCATCGCAATCACAGCGCACTTCCACGGAATGGGAAAGTGGTGGATGCGAACCATGGAGTTAAAAAATAGCACCAAGAACATCACTCCCTTCTCTGGGAGGGCGTTCGCAACTCTGACGTCAATGCCATCATAGCCAGGGGCCTTAGTGGACTTAAGCCTGCGAATCTGTAAGCGGACCTCACTAGGGGCGATAGGTGTGATCGGTTGTACAGGATCGAGATCTGCATTTAAAAATGCTTCAGTAACCTATACCTGGCTGGGTGATGCAAGTGCAAAAGGCGTGAGGTGACCAATCTCCGTTTGACACAACGCGTTGCCTTCCACGAATTGAATCCATAATTATTACTGTGATCGGCATTGCGCAGCATATCCTGGAAATATTTGCTCTTAATGTCAAACAGCATTTTTCGCAGCTCGTACGCAGCCTGCCTAAAGTCCCTTATATCCAACGGATTGCGTGAGCGCATATATTGACGACGCAGTGCTCCCTTGTGCCTTACCAGATCCAAAACCTCTGGTTTTAAAAGGGGCTTAGCTGGACTGGGAGGCGAACAAGGTTGCTGGCTAAGCATGGAGTATTCCGCCGCCACGTTAGTATTACGCAGGAATAACTCCGCTGCGTCGTGAACCTGCTGCTGGTGGAGACGCTGTTACTGTAGATGTTCCGGTTGCCAAAGTTGCTGTAGAGGCTGAGGAGACGTTTGAAGTCTGACAGCATCAGCATAAGAAAAATATTCCCTGCGAATGGGTGCCGTGCGTCTTGGGCGCGACTTTTGTAGGCCTTGAGCCGGCCTTCGTGACTGAGCCACAAGACACCATTCCTTTCCAACGCGCTGATAAGCCGGGCATCCCGTCCAGCTTGCTGGATGCTTGCTGGGGATGTCCATATGGCGGTCAGGGCATTCCACTGAAATGAGCACTTGAGAGATGGAGCGCAGATTGTATATCTCTTTGTTATTTGCAGCCGGCTCCAACTCCAAATAACATAGATTCAGCTCCTTCTTGGCAACTCGACTTATGATAGTTTGGACACCACGCACTGCGTGCCCAAGTCTGGTCAGTTCATCTCTGATGCGATAAATTTTCTGCAGGGATGGATACAGTCCCCTGATCACCACGCGGAAACCTCTATCCTCCTTTAATTGGTACGAATGAAACGGGATTCGCTTATCCGTAAACAATCTCTGTATTGCCCTGTAAGCATCAATACCACTTGGCATTACCCTTACTGTGCCACCACCACTGCATTTGAGCATAAAGCTGTGAGGCGGCGTGACAGCATTTAGTGCTTCCAGCAGTCCGACAACGTTGGTGATACCCTCAGCAATAAGTGGGGGAGGCTTAGATGGTCTTGTTCATCGAATTTCAACAGTTTCAATATTTTGTGCGTTTGATAGGGAACAATCGCGTATCTCAGCGTCAGTGCTTAGAGTGGGGTCCTCAGCATGAGTAACTTCATTACTAGTAGACGAAGTCGGCGGGACCATCTCTTCCATGTCGACCGACTCGACACCTGTGTCAGAATCTGACAACACATCCTCGAGCACTTGTGGCGCTGCACGAGCTCCAGCAGAAGTAGGCGGCACTGCATGCAAGTCAATTTCATCTTCAACTATCGCAATTTTCCTTTTTTTGTTGACGTTGCAGTCGAAATTGTTGACGTTGATATTGGCGTTATCTTTGGTGTTTTTGTTAGTGTTGTTAATGGCATTGTTGGTGTTTTGAATGTTTTTGTGGACATTGTTTTTGTTGTTGACGGTGTTCTTGTTGATGTAATTGTTGTAGCTCTTGGGCTTGCTAGCATTTGCCATTATGTTTGCGTTGTTGGCGTTTTTGTTGTTGTTGCTGTTACTGCTCGCCAGGCGAATCCGCAGATTACAGCGGAGTTCGCTCGTCTGCCAGGCAAGAGAAGGCGAGCACCAATGAATTGCAGTATCTGGCGCATCGCCGTCAGTGGAGGTATGGGAGATGTCGCTCATATTGGTTGAATACGCGGCCACCAAACACACGCACTCTAGCAGAGTGGTGGCGGCACACGGATAAATCACACTGATTGAAGGGATGTGACGCGAAAATCTGTTGTTTGAGTACAACACAAAAAATAAATGAAAAACGAAATAAAAATAAAAATTAAATTCTTCTCTTTTCATTTTTTATTTTTTCGCTACGAAATGTATAGTGTAAACAAAAAAAAAAAAAAAAGCAATTGCTGATAAATTTGTTTAATCTAAAACTGAGAGCGAATCAATTGGGGAATTGAAATCGTAAAACGTTAACGTTGTCTAAAAGCACCTAACACATGGGTGCTTTTCCAGCGGTTGCTGCTCTCTCCACCGCTCATTCGTCAAATTACCGTTGTCATAATAAATAAGCAAAACAACAACGCAAACCCCCAATCCGCTCAAACCGGTTTCTCTTCCCATCCCCCTAAACTACAATACCAAATATCTATTAATTTGTTATCCAATGAAAATAAAACGATTATCCAAGCAAGTTAAAATCGATCTATAATCTAAGCAAAATCCACAATCAGTCCCAAACACAAATTAATCATTACACTCATGTCAATCGATGCAATGACTACCTTGAACCCATACAAAATAGGTAAAAATGGTATAATGGTTTTGTGTAAATGTAAGTAACAGGCAGAAGGAAGCATCTCCGAGCCCATAAAATATATATATTCTTAATCAGGATCAACAGCCGAGTCGATACAGTCATGTCCGTTTGTCTGCCCGTCCGTCAGTCCATCCGTCTGTCCGCTTATATCAACACGCAGACCTCAGCCATTATAAGGGCTAGATACTTCAAATTTGGAAAATAGGTTCTTGTATACCCGGCGCAAATCAAGTTTGCTTAATATTATCAATAACTGCCTCCGTTGCTCGAATATCGATACATTTCGATTTCCGATAGCAATAAATGATACAATACAATAAAATACAAAGGCAGAATATCCTAATTTCTACAGATTATACATATGCATGTTATAGATCAACGGCCTACATTTCATCTAGATCGGATAAGAAACACCCAAGTTATATTCGAAAATATATTCTCATATTGATATCATTTCTATCAGCAGCACTTTCCCTATGCATAATATAAATATGCAATAACATGTGTAAGAAAGAAATGGCATTGAGGTCATTATCTTTGGATACTTCTGGCTGAATCCGGTATTGCCGAAATGTGTGGACGATAATTGATTCTGGGTACTTGCGGCTCAGTCCAGCGTTGATGGAATATGCTCTTCAAGAGCAGCACTGGCCGGGCAGTGGCCTGGTCATCATTTGCCGAATTCGTTCCCACCTTGGCAATCTCCTCGGGGGTCTTCACCAGACGCAACATTCTCTTCAGCTCAATAGCCTTGGCCTCCGTCACGCCACCCTTAGTGATTTCTGGTTCGGATGGGGGACCACCTCACCATCTCCAGCTCCAGTTCCAGCATCAACATCTTCCTTGTCGGTCTCTATCTTCTCTCAGACACCAAACGCTTCTTATCATCAACTGTTAACCGATCAACTATCAACTCCAGTTTCAATCTGAACACCAGTGTCACAACCGGCCAGAAAGCTTTGGTATAACTCATTACACATTTCATTATAGTCAAGCCCCTCCAGTTTCTCATACATCAAATGAAATGATCTCAGATTCCGAGGAAGAAACATGTCAAAACTTTTTAGTGAATTATGAATATCTTCAACATTTCGCTTATAAAACGATATTTGCGCAGGCACACTATCTGCGGACGCTACTGTGCCTACTGCCTGAGTTCATACTTAACCTTAACACGCGCACAAAATTGCAGCCAAATGCACAAAGCAAACGACAACAACAAATGCACCAAGAAAGAATCAGTCTCTATGTGCTCAATCACCCACGTACAGCTGCTTATGTACACGAAAAAAGATCACGTTTGTAAGTAAAAACGATCGCTAATCTAGAGCTATGCGAAACAACTGATTTGCTGCAGCAGCCGGCTCATCAGTGAACGCCCTTTGTCGAGAGAGAGAGAGAGAGAGAGAGAGAGAGAGAGCGCTGCACAAAGAGAGCGCTGTACAATGAGAGCGCTCCTAACGCTGGCTGCACAGCTCCAACTGCACTTAACATAATGTGGATATGTAATTAAAACTAACAATAAGCTATTTATATTAAGCCCCACAGGGCTCCAAATTCAAACATGTTAACAACTCATAATCAATTAAAGTTTTTTGCTGCTGCTGCCAACAATGTCTATTACCGAATTGCTTTTGTATGTAGCACTTAAATTATTAGTCAATAATAGCGATAGCGCAGATATATCGTAAATCTAAATAATTGTAAGAACTATAATTGTAACTATAGGTTCATCTTGTTCGACCAACCCTATAATACAGAATTGTAATCGAAAGATACGAAAACCAAATCCCCAGTATGTGTAATCAAAGATATTTTATCACTTAGTCATAATGAATACCCAGTTCAGTACTATGAGTCTGTTTTGGTCAACCAATCCTAATTGAAAAATTGTACTTGCAAAATTCTAAAATAAAAAAATTAACCAAGTTAAACTTAGTAATTAATTACGAAGAATCCAACTTTAATAGTATTGTCCTACTAATGTCGTCTAGAATATACAAGTAAATTGCTCAGCCCTTCATATTGAGTGCCAAACTGTGTAATGTACGGGAGTATTGTTATATTATTTTTTTGTATAAGCTGTTCCCTCTGGCTTATGTGGTCTGTTCAGTGATTAACCGATGAATTTGCCAATTTAAGCGACATTTTTGTGCGCACTCTCGCTATGCCTGGTATTAGCTCGTCAGATTGTCGTGGTCCCTTCTTATCAAAAGAATATAATTGTACCCTGACATTTTAAAATAGTGCGCGGTAATAAAACAGGTAATAATCTGTGTTACTGAAATTAAAGATTCTAACCATAGTCACGCCGACAGGCCATATAAACTATTCTGAGTTACTAGTTCTGTTAGAGGAACAATAGTTGGTAGTTGTCCTTCTTCTTTTCCCACCGTACTGTGCGGTATTAGCTCGTCGGATTGCCGGGGTCCCTTCTTAACTAAACAATAAAATTGCACGCCGACATATTCAAATAGTGCGCGGTAATAAAACAGGTAATAATCTGTGTTACTCAAAAGTAATGATTCTAACCATAGTGATGCCGACACGCCATATAAACTATTCTGAGTTACTAGTTCTGTTAGAGAAACCATATTTGGTAGTTGACTCTCTTCTTTACCCACCGTACTATGATATTCGTTTTTTTTCAATATCCCTTGAACACCACATTTTATAAGATCCCAGCATGCATACTCGACAGACGAAAGACTAAACTCTTAGCACTTCATTTTAGATTCATTACAATCTTCATATATTCGACTTCATTAAATATGTGCTAAGTGCTAACATGATACTTAATCCTATGGTGTTTCAAGTTTTCAAGATATGGTCTATAAGTACATTGTAAAATATAAATTGTGTTCTCTTATAAACAGAATAAAATGACGAATTATTATAATTAGTCGCTACACTAAAGGTCTTTTAGGTAATTTTTGCAAATATGATCTATGCTTAAACTGAAGAGTGTTGAGTGATTTAATAATTTGGTGATCTGTTCATAATTTATGATCTACTCACATTTGTATGATCTGTGTGCGCGACGCTTATGCCAAGCAAGGAAAATTGGTAAGCACTCAACCAAATCATTAACCGTTTCTTGTCTTATTTTTGTAATCTCTTGGTCACTTGCTCTTTATTGTCTCCTTGGCAATATGTTGTAATTGATCAGTTGTGATCAGTATGAGGATGATGATCTTCCTAGGTCGTTCTAGCTGTGCCCTGGCACTGAGGCGGCACACTACTGCCCCGCTTTTCTGCGACGGTTTCGTTGCCGAAGTTTAGCGTTGAACCAAAATGTATATAACCGCTGTATCCTATTTAATTCCCACGATGCTGACAGCACACGACGCACGGCTTACCAGGGTTGATGGCTAGTCTGGTAGTTTGCCTATAAGCGGTTTTAAATTGAAGATATATATATATGTATATATATATATGTATATATTTATATATATATAAGATATAGCGCATGCCAGGCATATAAGAATATTTTTTATTAGTTGCCAATTCGGTATAGTATCGTCTTGTCCGTCACAACAACCTCGAATATTTGACAGCACGAAGTTTCATCAACTTGCATACTGCGTTTTGAGCTATTCTTATCTGATCTTCGTCCTCGCTTATCTTCATTGTCTATTTTTTTCTTTCCGCGCTTGCGTGGGTGTCTAAATGCAAGCTAACTAATTAGGATGGACCAAGAAAGGAGAATAATTTTTTTAATGGTGTTACTAGTGTTACAAAATACATTTAAAATTTTGCTCTTACTAAAAAAACGGAAAATATAGCCATTTGCGAATTTTACGGGCATGGGGGCATGAGGGTGGCAGAGATTTGGAGCATGCTTTATGGTTTTGCGATCATCGATTTTATCGATTTACTAGCTTCCTAGAGGATATAATAGTCACTATCAAGTATATGCTCCAGTTCCAAGACTTTGGCTTTAAGGTTGTCGGAGTATAAAAAAGCAAACATTTCTCAAAATCTCCGTCGGTTTCCTTTAACTATTATAATCATAATTTCCTCCAAAAACACAAAGAGACCCATTTCGGACTGCTCATGCTTTGCAGTTAACTGTCAAAGCAAATGTTTTCGGGAACTTACTGATGCTTGTAAATGGAAAAGCAATTTCAGCTAAATCTACATCATTATCTTGCATGATTGGTACTTAATGATTATTCGCTGTCTATGTATGGAGAATAGAGTAAACAAAACTGAGAGCGAATCAATTGGGGAATTGAAATCTTAAAACGTTAAGGTTGTCTAAAAGCACCTAAGACATGGGTACTTTTTCTAGCGGTCGCTACTCTCTCCACCGCTCATTCGTCAAATTACCGTTGTTATAATAAATAAGCAAAACAACAACGCAAAGCCCCAATCCGCTCAAACTTGTTTATCTTCACAACCCCCTAAACTACACCACCAAATATCTATAATTTGTTATCCGACAAAAATAAATCGATTATCCAAGCAAGTTAAAAACCATCTATAATCTAAGCAAAATCCACAATCAGCCCCAAACACAAATTAATCATTACACTCATGTCAAGCGATGCAATGCCTACCTTGAAATGAATGCCTTTTGTGTAATTGTATGTAACAGGTAGAAGGAAGCATCGCTCAGTCATTATAGGGGCTAGAGACTTCAAATTTGGAAAGAGGTTCTTGTATACCAGGCGCAAATCTAGTTTGCTTAATTTGATCAATAACTGGTTCCCTTTCTCGAATATTGATACATTTCGATTAATAATTATACAATAAGTTATACAATACAATAAAATACAAAGGCAGAATCTTCGAATTTCTATAGATCAATAGCCTAAATTTCATCTAGATCGGATAGTAAACACCCAAGTTATAGTCGAAAATATATTATCATATTGATCTCATTTCTATCAGCAGCTGCAAGCACTTTCCCTATGCAATATAAATATGCAAGAACATGTGTAAGAAAGAGACGGCATAATAATCGACTCGAGAATCTGTATGTTTTTGTGCGGATGCTGCAGAGCCCTGTTACATAGGATTGCGTGTACGTAATTATGTACGTATGTATGAATTAAACGATTCCTTATTGTTCCTAGTAAGAAAAACGGAATTATTTTGTTTGTGTGCTTTATTAGATCCAAATATGTAAGCTCTACCTTTTCGTAATTAAACCTCCAACTGGTGACTCTGCTGGAGTCTTGTCGTTGCCGCTTTGGTCGCTATAGCGTTGGCGCTGTTGTCCTATTGGTGGATGTATCAGTTGTCCCATCTGGGACTCACGATGGTCCTCTTATGGAATGTGCTGGCGCCGGCGCGTATCTTATTTCTTCATTTGCCTTGGTTGAGATCGTTGTCTTTGGATACTTCTGGCTGAATCCGGTATTGCCGAAATGTGTTGACGATAAACGATACTTGCGGCTGAGTCCGTCGTTGATGGAATACGCGGACGAGCCGCAAGTGCCATCTGTTTATAATGATAGTTCTTAACTTATGTATATGCACGTGTTTGTCGCCAGCCATTTAGAATCATATGAGATTTTTTTGCGAAATTTTGGGCGGTGTTCGTGTCCGGAAAAAATGATTAGGAGAAGGATTCCCAGTAATTCTCCTTCCAAGTTTGGTAACTGTAGCTATTAAATTGAGGGAGATATAGCCTTCTGGTAATATTGGCCGGCCAGTGGCCTGGTCACCATTTGCCGAACTTGTTCCCACCTGGACACTCTCCTCGGGGGTCTTCACCAGACGCGACAATCTCTTTAGCTCAATAGCATTGGCCTCCGTCACGCCATCCTTAGTGATTTCTGATTCGGATGGGGTTGCCACTTCACCATCTCCAGCTCCAGTTCCAGCATCAACATCTTCCTTGTCGGTCTCTATCTTTTCTCAGACACCAAACGCTTCTTATCATCAACTGTCAACCGATCAACTATTAACTCCCTGTGTCGGAGTGTGGACGATATGGACCGCAATTCACAATTTTCAAGCTGCCGTGTCAATCTGAACACCAATGTCCCAACCAGCCATTGAAAGCTTTTGGTATAACTCATTACACATTTCATTATAGCCAAGCCCCTCCATTTTCTCATGCTCAAGGATGGACGATTTTTCAATTTTTTTCACTATTTTGTCTTAAGCAGCACAGCATCAAATGAAATGATCTCAGATTCCGAACATGAAATGTCAAAACTTTTTAGTGAATTATAAATATCTTCAACATTCCGCTTATAAAACGATATTTTGGTTCATACTAAAGCTTAACACGCCCACAAAATTGCAGCCAAATGCACAAAGCAAACGACAACAGCGAATGCACCGAGATAGAATCGGTCTCTATGTGCTCAATCGCCCACGTACAGCTTCGTATGTACAAGAAAAAACTTAACGAAAGTTCAAGAGAAGCAGTCAACACACACTAAACAACGACTGAGTAGCGGATTTCAGTTCCACTTTTCGTTGTCCTTTTTATGCACATTTAGCCGTTCAAATTAAGAGTTTTTGAAAATCAGTTCACGAATGTTTTGTTTGTTTGGGTTGTTGTTTATTAAACACAACGATACACGATCACGTCGAGGTCACAAATTTTGCGCTATGCGCTTTTTGTTAGCTGTTCCAATTAATAACTCGAAGTTATTTTCACGTTATTAAGTTTATTCAAATCAATATATTCGACTAGAAGCCAAACGCTTAGTCTTTTCTATCAACACGTTGTTTATTAAGGTATGAAGCCAAATGCTAAACTTTTTCAGAACAAGAGTAACTAACGATCGTTTACGGAACTGAAGATTTTAAGCTACCGCTAAACCTTCTCAGAACGAGTATAACTAAAAACAATCGCTAAGCTAGAGCTATGCGAAACAACTGATTTGCTACAGCAGCCGGCCGATCAGTGAACGCCCTTTATCGATAGAGAGAGAGAGAGAGAGAGAGAGAGAGAGCGCTGCAAAAAGAGAGCACTGTACAATGAGAGCGCTGCTATTCATCTAAGGAAAACTATAAATTCAAGAACAATATAAGACCATGAAATCATTTTTGGATTCGAGTATTTTGTTTTTCTACAATCAAAATTAAAGTGTGACTTTTCAACAACGAGACGAGTTAAACCAGTGGTTTGGATACAGCAACATTAATAAAATTTCATTCGATTTGGAAAAGAGGAACGGATTAAATTATTTACGTTTAAGGAATATTATATTGTATCCTTGATGCCTGATACAATAATTGATAATCCGAAGGTTGACCATAAAGCGTCATTTTAAGGTAGGAAAATTCGATAAGCAATGCATATAAATTTTAAATCAATATGGAGATAAAAATTTAAATTGATACTAAATTGTGGAGAGACTAGGAATATTTTTCACATCATTCTTATGTTGGAACACGTTACACAAAAATCAAATTAGTAATATATATAACATGAAGCAGAAATTGACTTAAATCGCATATGCTTTGAATTTTCAAGAAAGATGGGAAAGAAATAAAAAAGATTTAAACCACTATAGACAAGTATTACAAAAGAAAATTACACAATTTATAACTAAACTTAAAATAATTCTATTGTTGCATTTCTGCACTTAAAGAATACACAACAGAATGGGTTTAACTTCGAATTTTGGGTTAAGCTAATAAGGGAATTTAGAAAAAATCGTTTTAGAAGAATTCTAACCATCTTCGAACAGGATTAAGCTTAAATTTAAGTTAAACCGTGAATTTGGAATGGAATAGTCTTCAGTTTGAGTGGCCGATTGAAATGCATATTGAATTATTGGTTAATAAGAAGAAAATAATAGATACAAAAATAAATAAATAAGACTTAAACCAACAAAATAGAAAAGCGAGAGTGATACGAGACGAATGATGGGCTGCAGTAGCCGTCGTATTAGAGAGCGACCTTTGCACAGAGAAAGAGAGAGAGAGAGAGAGAGAGAGAGAGAGAGAGAGAGAGAGAGAAAGAAAGACAGAGCTGTTGTAATGGTGGCGGTTCTGGCTTAAGTGCACTTAGCATAATGTACAAATATAATAATATTAATTAAAATATCCAAACAAATTAAAAGTTTCTACCTGTATAACAAGCAGTAGACACATCTCTTCTATATATCTCATCATAACTCCTTTCATAAACATCATAACAGTCTGAGAGACATCCTAACAATTGTAGATCAGCTTCGTTAGGTCTGGTTCCCCAGTTGTATGTGTAGGGCTGCCGTTCAGAAAGTGGGCCGAAGCCACAACTTTTAAATCGTCTTTTCTGAATCGAAACTATCGCAGAAAAGTGTTCGAACCTCTACAAAAATGAGCACCGCAAATACAGCGATAGAAGAATCACTGTCGCCGGGTGTGGGTGCCTCGTCACTGTCTCCAGATCCAGTTCCAGCTTTAGCTTCTCCCAATCCGCAATCGACGTCATCAATGAAGTTTGATGCAAACTTTGGTCAGATTGGTCACTTTGGCTTAGATAAATAAAAAGTAAAAGTAATCAAGAAGTAAGAGACAAAGAAAAAGTTTCTTGAAAAGTTTCTAACGACGCGTGTAATAAATATTGAAGAATTTGGATGTCCACGATTAGATGAGATGAAATTAAATTAAACTCCTGATGCTCACCAGGACTAGCGGTTTCGTTGTTCCCCCAAGGACTGCCTCTAGTACTCCTGTGAGTCAGGATTCGCGTGTCTTACTCTCTGGCTAATCACAAGCCAAGTCTCGCTTGCTTCACTTGGCTCTTCGCGGATATCGCCTGTTGCCACAATTCGATCGTGGCAAGGATATACGTCTCTCACCTAATTTCAGGACCTTGATATCCCGCGTGATCGTTAAGCTGATCCTTGAGTTCTATTAGAGTCCTTCGACCCACTGTGTCCTTGCACTTAGTCCTATGTATTTCGCGTTCACATATTTCGTTGACCTTGTGATTGCGACCAACTCACTTTCACATTTGCGAAGACTCGTTCATAGATTCGCACTCACTCGTTTATAGATTCGCACAGACCTCCGCCTTGTGCTGCGGCGCTCCTTTTGGTTGGTCACCTTTTGGCGGCACTGTACCAAGGTGGCGTGATCTTTTTTGGTAATTTGCCACTGCACTTTTGCTGGCGCCACCCATTGTCTACCGTTAGTGTGAGTATGAACAGCAATATAGCACCCGCAATACTCTTCAATATTAATGGCACATGTCCTGATGCACATGTGTGTCAGACACGCTCAAATTGCTGAACATCCGCAACTGCATCAGGGCCTGATTTCGGCCTGATGGACATAAATCGTTTATAGTACATTGGTTTGTTATTATCTTATGTATTCTACAATTTGTGAAAAGGTTTTGAAAGTATCTTGAACTTTAATCTAGTTCTAAATTAACCATTTTTTGAGTTAAATATTTATTTATATTTATTATGCAATAGCTGAAGCGAAAATAATCAATGGACTTAATATATCACCAAGGCTTAAATAAGTTCATCCAGCTCTCTTACATCATAGGGAGACCTTAAAAGTCCAAGTCTTTTACAAAAATTTATCTCTCGTTTCCAAATATATACTGAAAGTCAAGAAGAACACAAGAACATCTATCTTTCTTAATCATTTTGCGTGTAATGTGTATAATCTACTGACAAACATGATCAAGACTCCTCACCTTAAAAAGCGTTCACAATTAAAATTTCAAGTTAGTTTGAGACAACTGTTCAATCAATATTAATCAATCAACACTTTGCTTATTAAGGGATGAAGCCAAATGCTAAACTTTTTCACAACAAGAGTAATTAACGATCGTTTACGGAACTGAAGGTTTGAAGCCACCGCTAAACCTTCTCACAACGAGTATAACTAAATAAGATCGCTAAGCTAGAGCTATGCGAAACAACTGATTTGCTACAGCAGCCGGCCGATCAGTGAACGCCCTTTATCGAGAGAGAGAGAGAGAGAGAGCGCTGCACAAAGAGAGCGCTGTACAATGAGAGCGCTCCTAACGCTGGCTGCACAGCTCCAACTGCACTTAATACAATGTGGATATGTAATTAAGACTAACAATAAGCTATTTATATTAAGCCACGCAGGGCTCCAAATTCAAACATGTTAACAACTCATAATCAATTAAAGTTCTTTGCTGCTGCTGCCAACAATGTCTATTACCGAATTGCTTTTGTATGTAGCACTTAAATTATTAGTCAATAATAGCGATAGCGCAGATATATAGTAAATATAAATGATTCTAAGTACTATAATTGTAACTGTAGGTTCATACTGTTCGATCAATCCTATAATACAGAATTGTAATCGAAAGATCCGAAAACCAAATCCCCAGTATGTGTAATCAAAGATATTTTATCACTTAGTCATAATGAATACCCAGTTCAGTACTGAGTCTGCTTTGGTCAACCAATCCTAATTGAAAAATTATAGTTGCAAAATCCTAAAATAAAGTAAACTAAATAAGGCAAACTTTGTAATTAATTATGAAGAATCCAACTTTAATAGTATTGACCTACTAATGTAGTCCAGAATCTACAAGTAAATTGCTCAGCCCTTAATGTTGAGCGCCAAAATGTGTAATGTACGGGAGTGTTGTTATATTATTTTTTTTTGTATAAGCTGTTCCCTCTGGCTTATGTGGTCTGTTTAGTGATTAACCGATGAATTTGCCAATTTAAGTGACCATTTTTTTGCGCACTCGCGCTATACCCGGTGTTACCTCGTCAGATTGTCGTGGTCCCTTCTTATCCAAACAAATCAATTGCACCCAGACATATCCAAATAGTGCGCGGTAATGAAACAGCTAATAATCTGTGTTACTCAAAAGTATTGATTCAAACCATAGTGATGCCGACACGCCATATAAACTATCCAGACTTACTAGTTCTGTTAGAGGAACCATGCTTGGTAGTTGTCCTTCTTCTTTTCCCACCGTACTGTGCGGTATTAGCTCGTCGGATTGCCGGGGTCCCTTCTTAACTAAACAATAAAATTGAACGCCGACATATTCAAATAGTGCGCGGTAATAAAACAGGTAATAATCTGTGTTACTCAAAAGTAATGATTCTAACCATAGTGATGCCGACACGCCATATAAACTATTCTGAGTTACTAGTTCTGTTAGAGAAACCATATTTGGTAGTTGACTCTCTTCTTTACCCACCGTACTATGATATTCGTTTTTTTTCAATATCCCTTGAACACCACATTTTATAAGATCCCAGCATGCATACTCGACAGACGAAAGACTAAACTCTTAGCACTTCATTTTAGATTCATTACAATCTTCATATATTCGACTTCATTAAATATGTGCTAAGTGCTAACATGATACTTAATCCTATGGTGTTTCAAGTTTTCAAGATATGGTCTATAAGTACATTGTAAAATATAAATTGTGTTCTCTTATAAACAGAATAAAATGACGAATTATTATAATTAGTCGCTACACTAAAGGTGTTTTAGGTAATTTTTCGCAAATATGATCTATGCTTAAACTGAAGAGTGTTGAGTGATTTAATAATTTGGTGATCTGTTCATAATTTATGACCTACTCACATTTGTATGATCTGTGTGCGCGACGCTTATGCCAAGCAAGGAAAACTGGTAAGCACTCAACCAAATCATTAACCGTTTCTTGTCTTATTTTTGTAATCTCTTGGTCACTTGCTCTTTATTGTCTCCTTGGCAATATGTTGTAATTGATCAGTTGTGATCAGTATGAGGATGATGATCTTCCTAGGTCGTTCTAGCTGTGCCCTGGCACTGAGGCGGCACACTACTGCCCCGCTTTTCTGCGACGGTTTCGTTGCCGAAGTTTAGCGTTGAACCAAAATGTATATAACCGCTGTATCCTATTTAATTCCCACGATGCTGACAGCACACGACGCACGGCTTACCAGGGTTGATGGCTAGTCTGGTAGTTTGCCTATAAGCGGTTTTAAATTGAAGATATATATATATGTATATATATATATGTATATATTTATATATATATAAGATATAGCGTATGCCAGGCATATAAGAATATTTTTTATTAGTTGCCTATTCGGTATAGTATCGTCTTGTCCGTCACAACAACCTCGAATATTTGACAGCACAAAGCTTCATCAACTTGCATACTGCGTTTTGAGCTATTCTTATCTGATCTTCGTCCTCGCTTATCTTCATTGTCTATTTTTTTCTTTCCGCGCTTGCGTGGGTGTCTAAATGCAAGCTAACTAATTAGGATGGACCAAGAAAGGAGAATAATTTTTTTAATGGTGTTACTAGTGTTACAAAATACATTTAAAATTTTGCTCTTACTAAAAAAACGGAAAATATAGCCATTTGCGATTTTTACGGGCATGGGGTCATGAGGGTGGCAGAGATTTGGAGCATGCTTTATGGTTTTGCGATCATCGATTTTATCGATTTACTAGCTTCCTAGAGGATATAATAGTCACTATCAAGTATATGCTCCAGTTCCAAGACTTTGGCTTTAAGGTTGTCGGAGTATAAAAAAGCAAACATTTCTCAAAATCTCCGTCGGTTTCCTTTAACTATTATAATTATAATTTCCTCCAAAAACACAAAGAGACCCATTTCGGACTGCTCATGCTTTGCAGTTAACTGTCAAAGCAAATGTTTTCGGGAACTTACTGATGCTTGTAAATGGAAAAGCAATTGCAGCTAAATCTACATCATTATCTTGCATGATTGGTACTTAATGATTATTCGCTGTCTATGTATGGAGAATAGAGTAAACAAAACTGAGAGCGAATCAATTGGGGAATTGAAATCTTAAAACGTTAAGGTTGTCTAAAAGCACCTAAGACATGGGTACTTTTTCTAGCGGTCGCTACTCTCTCCACCGCTCATTCGTCAAATTACCGTTGTTATAATAAATAAGCAAAACAACAACGCAAAGCCCCAATCCGCTCAAACTTGTTTATCTTCACAACCCCCTAAACTACACCACCAAATATCTATAATTTGTTATCCAACAAAAATAAATCGATTATCCAAGCAAGTTAAAAAACATCTATAATCTAAGCAAAATCCACAATCAGCCCCAAACACAAATTAATCATTACACTCATGTCAAGCGATGCAATGACTACCTTGAAATGAATGCCTTTTGTGTAATTGTATGTAACAGGTAGAAGGAAGAATCGCTCAGTCATTATAGGGGCTAGAGACTTCAAATTTGGAAAGAGGTTCTTGTATACCAGGCGCAAATCTAGTTTGCTTAATTTGATCAATAACTGGTTCCCTTCCTCGAATATTGATACATTTCGATTAATAATTATACAATAAGTTATACAATACAATAAAATACAAAGGCAGAATCTTCGAATTTCTACAGATCAATAGCCTAAATTTCATCTAGATCGGATAGTAAACACCCAAGTTATAGTCGAAAATATATTATCATATTGATCTCATTTCTATCAGCAGCTGCAAGCACTTTCCCTATGCAATATAAATATGCAAGAACATGTGTAAGAAAGAGATGGCATAATAATCGACTCGAGAATCTGTATGTTTTTGTGCGGATGCTGCAGAGCCCTGTTACATACGATTGCGTGTACGTAATTATGTACGTATGTATGAATTAAACGATTCCTTATTGTTCCTAGTAAGAAAAACGGAATTATTTTGTTTGTGTGCTTTATTAGATCCAAATATGTAAGCTCTACCTTTTCGTAATTAAACCTCCGACTGGTGACTCTGCTGGAGTCTTGTCGTTACCGCTTTGGTCACTATAGCGTTGGCGCTGTTGCCCTATTGGTGGATGTATCAGTTGTCCCATCTGGGACTCACGATGGTCCTCTTATGGAATGTGCTGGCGCCGCGCGTATCTTATTTCTTCATTCGCCTTGGTTGAGATCATTATCTTTGGATACTTCTGGCTGAATCCGGTATTGCCGAAATGTGTTGACGATAAACGATACTTGCGGCTGAGTCCGTCGTTGATGGAATATGCGGACGAGCCGCAAGTGCCATCTGTTTATAATGATAGTTCTTAACTTATGTATATGCACGTGTTTGTCGCCAGCCATTTAGAATCAGTTCGCGAGTTGTTAAAAGTGACGCTTCGGTAAACGCGTCTCAAGCAGCCGCTAATATGAATCCCAGCGTTCAAAAAATGCCTGTAAATCAGCCAAGTTATTTTAAAAGCGCCTCAATTATCCGTAAGTAGCAAAAATATCCCCATACAGGTGCCACAATATTACCGCCGACAACCCTGTAGGGATTTATGAGATTTTTGAAATTTTGGGGGTGTTCGTGTCCGAAAAAATGATTAGAGAAGATTCCCAGTAATTCTCCTTCTCAAGTTTGGTAACTGTAGCTATTAAATTGAGGGAGATATAGCCTTCTGGTAATATTGGCCGGCCAGTGGCCTGGTCACCATTTGCCGAACTTGTTCCCACCTGGACACTCTCCTCGGGGGTCTTCACCAGACGCGACAATCTCTTTAGCTCAATAGCATTGGCCTCCGTCACGCCATTCTTAGTGATTTCTGATTCGGATGGGGTTGCCACTTCACCATCTCCAGCTCCAGTTCCAGCATCAACATCTTCCTTGTCGGTCTCTATCTTTTCTCAGACACCAAACGCTTCTTATCATCAACTGTCAACCGATCAACTACCAACTCCCTGTGTCGGAGTGTGGACGATATGGACCGCAATTCACAATTTTCAAGCTGCCGTGTCAATCTGAACACCAATGTCCCAACCAGCCATTGAAAGCTGTTGGTATAACTCATTACACATTTCATTATAGCCAAGCCCCTCCATTTTCTCATGCTCAAGGATGGACGATTTTTCAATTTTTTTCACTATTTTGTCTTAAGCAGCACAGCATCAAATGAAATGATCTCAGATTCCGAACATGAAATGTCAAAACTTTTTAGTGAATTATAAATATCTTCAACATTCCGCTTATAAAACGATATTTGCCCAGGCACACTATCTGCGGGCGCGACTGTGCCTTAGTTCATACTAAAGCTTAACACGCCCACAAAATTGCAGCCAAATGCACAAAGCAAACGACAACAGCAAATGCACCGAGATAGAATCGGTCTCTATGTGCTCAATCGCCCACGTACAGCTTCGTATGTACAAGAAAAAACTTAACGAAAGTTCAAGAGAAGCAGTCAACACACACTAAACAACGACTGAGTAGCGGATTTCAGTTCCACTTTTCGTTGTCCTTTTTATGCACATTTAGCCGTTCAAATTAAGAGTTTTTGAAAATCAGTTCACGAATGTTTTGTTTGTTTGGGTTGTTGTTTATTAAACACAACGATACACGATCACGTCGAGGTCACAAATTTTGCGCTATGCGCTTTTTGTTAGCTGTTCCAATTAATAACACGAAGTTATTTTCACGTTATAAAGTTTATTCAAATATATTAGACTAGAAGCCAAACGCTTAGTCTTTTCTATCAACACGTTGTTTATTAAGGTATGAAGCCAAATGCTAAACTTTTTCACAACAAGAGTAACTAACGATCGTTTACGGAACTGAAGATTTTAAGCTACCGCTAAACCTTCTCAGAACGAGTATAACTAAAAACGATCGCTAAGCTAGAGCTATGCGAAACAACTGATTTGCTACAGCAGCCGGCCGATCAGTGAACGCCCTTTATCGATAGAGAGAGAGAGAGAGAGAGAGAGAGAGAGCGCTGCAAAAAGAGAGCACTGTACAATGAGAGCGCTGCTATTCATCTAAGGAAAACTATAAATTCAAGAACAATATAAGACCATGAAATCATTTTTGGATTCGAGTATTTTGTTTTTCTACAATCAAAATTAAAGTGTGACTTTTCAACAACGAGACGAGTTAAACCAGTGGTTTGGATACAGCAACATTAATAAAATTTCATTGGATTTGGAAAAGAGGAATGGATTCAATTATTTACGTTTAAGGAATATTATATTGTATCCTTGATGCCTGATACAATAATTGATAATCCGAAGGTTGACCATAAAGCGTCATTTTAAGGTAGGAAAATTCGATAAGCAATGCATATAAATTTTAAATCAATATGGAGATAAAATTTAAATTGATAGTAAATTGTGGAGAGACTAGGAATATTTTTCACATCATTCTTATGTTGGAACACGTTACACAAAAATCAAATTAGTAATATATATAACATGAAGCAGAAATTGACTTAAATCGCATATGCTTTGAATTTTCAAGAAAGATGGGAAAGAAATAAAAAAGATTTAAACCACTATAGACAAGTATTACAAAAGAAAATTACACAATTTATAACTAAACTTAAAATAATTCTATTGTTGCATTTCTGCACTTAAAGAATACACAACAGAATGGGTTTAACTTCGAATTTTGGGTTAAGCTAATAAGGGAATTTAGAAAAAATCGTTTTAGAAGAATTCTAACCATCTTCGAACAGGATTAAGCTTAAATTTAAGTTAAACCGTGAATTTGGAATGGAATAGTCTTCAGTTTAAGTGGCCGATTGAAATGCATATTGAATTATTGGTTAATAAGAAGAAAATAATAGATACAAAAATAAATAAATAAGACTTAAACCAACAAAATAGAAAAGCGAGAGTGATACGAGACGAATGATGGGCTGCAGTAGCCGTCGTATTAGAGAGCGACCTTTGCACAGAGAAAGAGAGAGAGAGAGAGAGAGAGAGAGGAGAGAGAGAGAGAGAGAGAGAGAGTGAGAGAGAGAGAAAGAAAGACAGAGCTGTTGTAATGGTGGCGGTTCTGGCTTAAGTGCACTTAGCATAATGTACAAATATAATAATATTAATTAAAATATCCAAACAAATTAAAAGTTTCTACCTGTATAACAAGCAGTAGACACATCTCTTCGATATATCTCATCATAACTCCTTTCATAAACATCATAACAGTCTGAGAGACATCCTAACAATTGTAGATCAGCTTCGTTAGGTCTGGTTCCCCAGTTGTATGTGTAGGGCTGCCGTTCAGAAAGTGGGCCGAAGCCACAACTTTTAAATAGTCAATATTTTCTGAAATCGTGTCCCAACAAACGTTACCATTGCGAATTGTTCTTATTTTTTCTATTTTTTTTATTGTTAATATCAATGTGCATTTAGGTACACCACTACATACTCATGTCAAGAGATGTAATGACTACCTTGATCCGATACAAACGTAAACGGGGTATAATGGTTTTGTGTAAATGTATGTCACAGGTAGAAGGAAGCATATCCGAGCCCATAAAATATATACATTCTTAATCAGGATCAACAGCCGAGTCGATACAGTCGTGTCCGTCTGTCTGTTTGTATGAACACGCAGATCTCAGATTATTATAAGGGGTAGAGACTTCAAATTTGGAAAAGAGGTTCTTGTATACCAGGCGGAAATCAAGTTTGCTTAATTTTATCAATAACTGCATCCGTTTCTCGAATATCAATACATTTCGATTTCCGATAGCAATAAATTCTACAATACAATAAAATACAAATGCAGAATCTTCTAATTTATATAGATTACACATATGCACGCTATAGATGAACTGCCTTAATTTCATCTAGATCGGATAAGAAACACCCAAGTTATAGTCGAAAATATATTATCATATTGATCTCATTTCTATCAGCAGCTGCAAGCACTTTCCCTATGCATAATATAAATATGCAAGAACATGTGTAAGAAAGAGATGGCATAATATTTGACTTGAGAATCTGTATTTTTTTTTGTGGATGCTGCAGAGCCCTGTCACATACGATTGCGTGTACGTAATTATGTATGTATGTATGAATTAAACGATTCCTTATTGTTTCTAGTAAAAAAAAACGAATCGTTTTGTTTGAGTTCTTTATTATATCCAAATTTGTAAATTCTACCTTTTCATAATTAAACCACCGACTGCTGACTCTGCTGAAGTATTGTCGTTACCGCTTTGGTCGTTATAGCGTTGGCGCTGTTGTCCTATTGGTGGATGTGTCAGTTGTCCCATCTGGGGCTCACGATGGTCATTTTGTTGAATGTGCTGGTGGCGGCGCGTATCTTATTTCTTCATGCGCCTTGGTTGAGATCGTTGTCTTTGGATACTTCTGGCTGAATCCGATGTTGCCGAAAGATGCTGACGATAATTGATTCTGGGTACTTGCGGCTGAGTCCATCGTTGATGGAATATGCGGACGAGCCGCAAGTGTCATATGTTTATAATGATAGTTCTTAACTTATATATATGCACGCGTTTGTTGCCAGTCATTTAGAATCAGTTCGCGAGTTATTAAAAGTGACTTAAACAACTACGCCTCGTTAAATGCGCCTCATGCGGCCGCTAGTACGAATCCCAGTGTCCAAAAAATACCAAATTTGGTGACTGTAGCCTTAAAATTGTAGGAGGTGTGTAACTTTATCCATTTTCGAATATCGATTTTATCGATTTTTTAGCCGTCTAGTGGACATAGCACTTACATTTTTATCGAGAACAGACCAGTATGTTATCTAAGTTTCAAGTCTCTATCTCTTAGGGTGTCGAAAAAAGTTGATTTCAAAGAGGCGGACAGACAGCACGAAGGGCATTACACAAACCAAAAAAAAACGAATCAAATCAATTTTACATTAAGAAACAAAACCATAAATAGGGTAAGGGATGTGATTAGATCTCGGAGGAAATCGATAAAATCGAATTTGCAAATAGATAAAGCCACACATCTCCCACAATTTTAAAGCTAATATCAACAAATTTTGGTTGGTTTGCGATGTTTTTCAAAGATCGCCATATGCCATGCAGCTTGCTGGTTACCTCCTTCAAAGATCACCTCCGCCAGGAACTTCGCTCCATGAAAACTGAAATTAGCATATCTTCGACAAGTTGTCAACTAAAGTGACTAAATTTTGAAAGAACGTTATTAGTAGTTCTCGCGAATGATCGATAATCAAATTACCTGATGGTGTAAATCGATAAAACTTTATATTTCACAGGGAAGGAGCTCTATCTGTTCAGTGTTTTGAGATGGTCATGAATGATCCTGGACCATCATATGCAAAGATGCTGGTTGCCACTGGTGGCAACCCCACCCCCACACTAGCTTGTCTCAAAAGAGATGACAACTCTTGTCTGACTCCTGTGAAGACTCACTGGATATCCTTCTAAATTCTCACTTCCAGGGTGCTCGAAGCTACCTACGAAAATTGTATTAGGTCTGAAAAGAGCACATCAATGAAACCCTTTCTTAGCAAAGAAAATTTAATATTGACAATTAATAGCTTCAATCGTTTAAGTCCCCGGGCCAGGAAAATATAAGTCCAGCCCAGCAGCAAAAAGCGAGCGCACCAGCCATTAATAAGCTATAGACAATTTTCAAGAAAGTTCTTAAGACTGGCCAAATCCTTCCTGCTGGCTTCAGTCCAAAATAACTCTTATACCAAAAGCTAGCAAGCCATAACATACCAGTGCAAAGGATTTTAGACCCATCAGTCTATCATCCTTCTTGTTAAGGACTCTAGAGCGACTCAGAAGTCTACACCTACAGCTCTATAGACCCACACCTTATTTCCCAGCACGCTTACGGGAAAGACAGATCTACGGATACTGCCCCTGCAATAGAAACATCATTATACTCCAAGAAGTATACCTTAATAGCTTTCCTAGATATCGAGGGTGCCTTCAACAATGTCATCCCAGATGCACCAACTGGAGCCGTGCTGGACCTGAAGGTTGACCTTGGTTAAGTGGGACTGATCAATCTATTGCTCATGTGCAATTGTATAGTCAACTCTCTCCATGTACATCACCAGAGAAGCGCGCCAAGTGGGCGTCCTGTCACCCCTCTTATGAAACATAGCTGTCAATAGACTGCTGCGAAATGTGGAGGGGGCGGCAGCTAGATTGTCGCGTATGCGGATGATGTTGCGGCTAGCTTCAGAGGAAAGTATCCCCAAACTCTATATGATCTAATGATCAGTAAACTAAAAATACTGTTATTCTTGCCAAATAATTGCCGGTTAAGTGTAAATCCCACCTAACCAGAACTATTTCTCTTCTCAACGAAGTATAAAATTCGCACTGTAGGTCCCACTGACTTAACAACACAAACCTTTCCTTCAGTAACAGTGTCCACTTCTTAGGGCTGACACTGGACAGGCAATTAGACTGGAATCTTAATACCCAGATACGGGTTAATAAAGCTAGAGTCGCCTTATATACTTGCAGGAAATCAATTGGACTTAAGTGGGGAATGTCCCCTCATATTGTCCGATGGATGTACCTATGAATCGTTAGAACCATCCTCTTATAAGGGGTTATAGTATGGTGGCCTGATCTAAATGGCAAGTCACTGAGAAACATCTTAATAATATTCAGCGTATTGGTAACTCAGAACATGGGTCATTCCTCCATTCTAGTGGGAAACGTAACGATTCCAATAAAAGCGGACTACTGCGTGCCAGTAGTACAATTCGCTACACTCTTTAGTACATACTTTCCCCTGAGGATAGAATGGACACACGGAATGCACGGTCCATTGTTACCCGAAAATCGCGTTGGCGGAGGTGTTTACTCCGGACAGCTTAATATCCAGCTGTCCTTTTACCTTCCGAGACACTACGGTGTCTTCCAGGCAAAGGTAATAGCCATAAGAGAAGCACTTGATTGCCCAAAGAGGTCCAAAATTAGATCTTGGAACTTAAATATATAAATTGATAGCCAAGGGGCAATCAAATCTATTAGCAAAATGTCGAGATGTCACATCAGCATGTTATTAGCCTAATCTGGGTGACTGGGCTCCACAATATATAAAAGGCAACTGCAAAGCTGATGAGGTAGCCAGAAAATGCACTCTTCTATCCATCCTCCCCGATAAGGATGGTATATGTATGCATCGACTACCTGCAAGCTCAAAACCAGAGAAAAGAATAGACAAATGGATAAATGTCTACTGTGGTCGAATAGCACGCCAAACCTGGCCAAGTTTTGAATAGCAAATCAGTAAGGAACTGCGTAGTCTAAGTCACTCAAATTTATCTATTGTAATTCGTGCAATGGTTGTCGGGAACATTTTCTATGCTTACGGCCTGCACTTGCAAGGAAATGAAATGCCATAATGGAAAGCTACTTCTTTTCAAGGCTAACACAGTTAGCAGATATGCGACTTGCCGGAATTGCGAAATTTATAAACGTATCTTCTGCAATTTGAGAGCTACAATTATTACCAAGCTTGGAATGAAGATTATTAGGAACCCACTTCAATATTTTTCAAACACTCCCCTAAAAGCCTACATCTCCAGCAATTTAAAAGCTAAACTTGGAGTATAGATTACTAGGTAACTCTTTCAAATATCGATATTTCTTAGTTACACCTTGCCTCTTCTGTTATCAGGTGGCATTACTTCGGCTGCGCTCTAGTGATGTTGTTTTTCCCGGCCTCACTTAGGTGGGAGCTTGTATTGTAATTGGAACACAATTACTGTCGTAAAGGTTATTGCAAATATACCAGATGAATTTGTAATAAATTTGAGGGTAAGCTATAGATAGGTCAATATGGGTTAATGAACTGCGGGAAACGAAATGAGGGGAGCCGTTATTGAGCAAAATAAAGTACATAGTAGAGAGAGCGTGCTGTATTTTTCTATCGCCTGAATTCTATAGGGGGAGACCCACATGAATTAAAATGCTATATCTTCCGCAGTTTTTGAGTTAGATCCAAATTAGGTAGGTATGTTACTGGTAACCGCATTTAAGAACAGAAAACCAATTTTAATCGCCAATGACGATATTTCGGAAGGTGTAAATCGATAAACCCGCGTAGCTCCCACAATTTAAAGATAGAGTGACTAAACTTGGAAGGCAATTTGCTGATAACCTCCTCCAAGGATCGGTATATACATTTTCAGACCACGCCCCCATCCGGCGCCCCAACAGCGACAAAGGTATAGCGACCAAAACGAAAACGACAAGACTCCAGCAGAGTCAGCAGTCGGAGGTTTAATTATGAAAAGGTACAGTTTACAAATTGAGTTCTAATGAAGTAATCAATCTAAAAACTCTAAGGAATCGTTAAATTGGCACGCATGAACCGGTGCACTTAAATTATCGCGATTTATTAAAAGTGACTTAAGCAACGACGCCTCTTTAAACGCGCCTCAAGTAGCCGAAAATACGATGGCCAGTTCTAAAAAAGTGCCTGTAAATCAGCCACGTTCTATGAAAAGCCCTTCAAGTAGCCGCAGATACAAACACGACGTATATCAAAGGTCTAAGTGCAAAACTATCCACATTCTGGTGTCACAATAATACCGCCGACGGCCCTGTAGTGGCCGTCCTCATGGTATCGCGAGAAAACGTATCTTTAGGAACATGAGTCACACATCTCGACTTGCAATCGTCGTTGGAAAAAAGAGACAAATTCTAAAGGAGACTCACCGGATTGATAATTTTTCTGTAAGCATAGTAACTAAGAAAAAGCAAATTAAAAGAGAAACTTTTTTAAAAGAAACAAATCAATTAAAATTAGAAACAAAAGCAAGGTCAAATACGACTTTTATGAAAGCTAAAAAATTAATTATAAAAAAAGAATTAAGAAAGAAACAGAAAACCAAAAAGTTTTTAATAATCAACTAATTTTTATCGCAAACATATTCCAATTGCTTCAAATTATTCAAAGTTCCATAATAAATATAATCTTAAAGTGGTCCGAATATAAATTTACCTCTATTCAGAAAATACAAAATTAATCACAAAATGCTGTCAAACGAACTGTCCGAATCCTTAACCAATATGACTAGGAACATCCAGTACTAGCTCCCAAAGAAAATCGCAATCATGTAACACAGCCTATACAAGCCAAAGTATGAAGGATACTATAGTGTCTTTGAGAAAAGAAACCTGCCTGGGAGGCGGTATAATATAGTAATAGTAATAGTAACGACATCCCATTTACCAGTCCGAGATCAGGGGAGGAACAAGAAAAAGTTCCCGACATAACGCGTTTGATTATCGATTTTTCCGGAGATGAACCCAAATGTGGTTCTTGAAAAAAAATTTAGAAAGATTAATGAACATTTATAATGGTCAATAAGAAACATACAAGGTTTAAATGGTGATCTCTTTGGTCCGGAGCGATAAAAATGCCAAGAGATCTGAGCCATGCCTTGCATTTGTGCAACTTAGTGGAGAACCAAGAACATATAAACGCTTAAGTACATAAGTTAAAACAACAAACACCACCATGCCCAGTCGTCAGCCGACGCTCTATGCCTACTCCCAACTTTGATACCATTTTCGTGGAGGAGGATACTGCCTGGAAAGTGCGTTTCAAAAAGTCCTTCCAATTTTTGCATTTTGTTACTCGTAAAGGATTTGTCTTTAAGCTTCAATGCCAAATTTGCATCTGGCGTCCATTTAGATAACGCTCTATGGAGCCTGGCACCTTCACTTGTACTTGCTATTTTTTCACAGTAGTTCCTGTAGTTATTCCGCTTGGCCTTCCTAATCTCCTGATTGTAGGAGGTCAGACTCTGACGGTACTGTTCCTATAATCCGTGTCTTTTAGCGTATAATATATCCGATAATCACCGGTAGCTTCTCTCGTCGGCAATACTCCACCAATTCCACTCTTCCTTATCATAATACAAGCTCTGGGTGCTGGGTCTCTTTTATCCCCGATTACCTTTGAGCTAGTCGTTGGTTAGTAGTTGGTAAACATCCTTGCTATGACAGCCGAGGCTGCCTTAGTGCGATGGATGTTTACCTAGGCTAGTCCTGTTTCGATGACTTTTGTCATCTACTAGAGGAGGGGCTCCAACTGACACGGCGATTGGGGCCTGGTGCTGCCCCCGTCGCCGCTGCACGTCAGTTTGACGTCAGCTGCTACCGCCTACTCTCGCGGCTCTTCCTCTAGGACATGGGTATGTTCTCGTCCAGACACTTTTCTGCCGGCATACGCACCCCGGCTGGACCGCGTGCAACCAGTCCTTGCTGGAGGTATTTGAGTACCATTTGTACCATTTGACCTTTGAACCACAGAGATTTTTCCTGTCCGAGTCATCCAGCCCATCGGGTTGACCACTCGGTGGCAGGGACTCCTCCTTCTTCCCCGGTCGCTGTCCACACTACCTGGCTTCGATGCTGGGGCCTGTTGCCCTCGCCCTTACTGCTGGAGTAGCACGATTTAGAGGATGGTCTACCACATGAGATGAACTCCCCCCATCCAGGGTTCGGTCCTCCAGTTGCCTTGCGACATGCTCATCAGGAAGATCCTGCTGTATTTAAATATTTTTGGAACTCTTCATAATAGTTCCCACGAGATGCAGAGAATTAGTGGTCCAGCGGGCAGAGATCCGCGTTACCCGGGTAAGGCTAATTAGAACAGACGGTCGCAATTTGCCTGAGCACACCGTTCGAGACTGAGCAATTTGTTGGTCCGGGCCCTCAGCCAGGTTGACTCTCGGCACGTTTCGAGTGAGAACTTAGTCCGGCACGGAGTGAGATTTGTGGGTGGGATGGAGGTGGTTGTGGTTGTGGGGAGGTTGGGGGTGTGAGGCTATGCTTTTAAAGGCGGCAACACAGGCGTCTCGTCGATAGGATTGTCCTAATCGTACCCGCTTTTTGTCTGGGACTGCTTATTTACGAGGAATCTCGTGTTATTCGCAGCTAACCTCCCCGCGGGGAGGACATTCGCTATCCGCAACCCGCCTGGTGGCCTCAGGTCAGCTCCATCCGAACCATCCCATACGTTTTTAAATCAGAACATGGTCAATACACATTGGCACAAAAATGTTTCAATCCTAGACGGGCTTACCATGCGCCTCCGCGCAGTGCTTTTTCCAAAAGCAGTGCCAAAACCTGTACCAACGGAGATAGATAGCTCCATGATAACGAGCAATATTAATTACATGAACAAGCCACGCACAAATGATTTCGCGGGCAAAGAACCCCTCAGCGCACCTAGTGGACAGCCTCCAAGAATTAATCGCCAGTTCTATATTGCAACTGAGCCACCAGGAGAACAGGTCGAGCAACAAAACCATTGCAACATGAACAACGAGGAACAAGCTTATGCCCTACCTAGTTAGGTAGAAAACGAAATTGACTATGTATATCAACAGTTGATGCTTCAGATATTAATTTTTGGATTAAATTGTTCCTCTCTGCCCTATTTTCAGTGCATAATGAGGAACGGCACTCCATTGAATTTTTAATTAACATAAGCTCAAGCCAAAATTACATTCGACCAAATTTAGTTTTAAATCCGAAACCAAACGAAAATGTATTTAATGCAAAATCCGTTGGCGGACAAACCAAAATACCTCACCACGCGTTCCCTAGTTTATTCGGTCAAAAACGTAGACCAATCTAGTTTTTCCTGATACCAACTTTAAAATAGCTTAACGCTATTATCGACGTGAAGAACGACGCATTAGTTATTAGAAACACAGGTAGTGAATAACATAGAGATATGGACAGAGCACATGATGAACAAACAAAAAATCAACGCATCATGCAAAAAAAAAGTTTCGAATAGTCATCGATTATAGGAAACTTAACTCTGTAACAATTTTGGATCGATACCCGATCCCTGAGATTGGAGAAATCATCGCACAATTGGGAGAGAATAATTATTTTTCCGTACTAGATCTGAAAAGTGGAGGAGTATTGCGGGCGCAATATTGCTGTTCACACACATACTGACGGCAGACAATGGTTGGCGCCAGCAAAAGGGCAGTGGAAAATTACCATAAATGATCATGTCACCAAAAAGGTCACGCCACCTTGGCGCAGTCCCATCAAAAGGTGTCCAACAAAGGCATATAAAAAGAGCGCTGCAGCGCAAGGCGGAGAGTCTGTGCGAATCTATGAAGCGAGTCTGTGCGAATATTAAAAATAATCGGAGTCAAAGTCAGAAATCAGGTGAGAGGCGTGTATCCTTGCCGCTCTTGAATTATGGCGAAATCCGATAAGAGCCAAGTGAGGGATGCGAGGCTTGGCCTATGATTAGCAAGAGAACTAGGGGCAATACTTGAGGGAACAAGGAAACCGCTAGTCCTGGTGAGCAACTTGAGTGCTGTACGAAATTTGTCGGATAGGCCGAGATCTTGGCCTTGCATAGCTGGCGGGCGCAGTGCCTGGGGCAGATTCTTGCGCACATGAGTTCGAATCGAACATAACTGTGAGACACCACAGAGCAAACAGTAGCATAATTAATAATTTAATCCGGCAGTGAATAATTGTAATTGTCTAAATCACAAAGTGCGAATAATAAAACCATTTAATATATAGAAATACTGTGTTCTTTGATTATCACAAACACAATCAAATATAAATTTGTTGCACGAACCCCAGCTCGACTGAGTATTAGCCTAGCTAAAATATGACAGAACAAAAGGGTTCGTTACAGTTTACATCGATGATATCATTGTTGTTAGTCAGTCTGAAAACAATCACGGCAAGCAAGGAAATACGGCCTTCGGAACGTTAGATAAAGCAAATATGAAAATTCTAATCGACAAATGCGAGTTTCGCAAAACCGAAGACGACTAACTCGGTTTCACTATTTCAGCAGACGGCATTAAAACCAATTGCGAAAAGGGAAAACAATCAAAAATTTCTTCGGTTTGTTAAGCTATTGCAGAAGATTCATTCGTGATTATGCCAAATTGGCAAAACCTCTTACAAATCTTCTAGGAGGAGAAAGCGGTAGACTCTCAAAGAATAATTTTTATAAAACATAAGTAACACTTGACAATAATGTAATTAAAGCATTTAACAAACCTAACAGCACGCTCAGCTCAAACGATGTGCTGCTAGCGTACGTCATTTCCCAAAAGAATTTCATTTGACATAAAATTTCGCCATCGGAGCAGTTTCCGAACAAGAGGGTAGACCCATTACTTACATATCGCGTACACTCTTGAAAACTGAAGAAAATTACGAAACTGACGAAAACGAAATCTTAGCTATTGTTTGCGCTCTTCAGAAACTGCATATGTACCGATAGCCCCTATTGGACGTAGAACTCCACTAATACACTGACTAAGAGCTACAATTACCAAACTTGGAAGATAGAAGAAGAACGTCCTCCAAACGTTTTTTTGCCACGCCCACTCCCGCCCCCAAAATTCAGAAAACGCTATATCTACCTCAATTTGAGAGACAAACTTTGACGGTATTTCACACTGTTATTTTATACCTGTTGGTATTACTTAAGGTATCAAAGTATATCGCAGTCGGTGACGCCCGCTGAGCGAAATGAAGGTTTGAAGCCTTCGCTAAACCTTCTCACAACGAGAGCCGGCGGATCAGCGAGCGACCTTTATCGAGAGAGAGAGGGAGAGAAAGCTGCACACAGAGAGCGCTGTATAATGAGAGCGCTGCTAACGCTGGTCGTTTCCTTCTAGAGTATCTCGTTACTCCATTTGACTTTTTTATAATCGCATGCATTTGTAGTTGTAGCTTTATTTATTAAAAATAAATTTTGTTTGTGTCTGATTGGGTGTTTTTTGAATTTTGAATGCAACAAATTTTGGACCATTTTGCATTTAAATATATTGTGTTATAACGGATGGCTTAGCGATTTACATTAATATGTTTGTGCTTATTGATAATGAAGTTAAACTTATGCTTAGTTGCGCTCCATGGGTATTTTTCTCCGCTGGCTGCAACCGAACTGTCGATGCCGATCAGATATCTTATTCTTATTTGCTGTTTCCTATACGAAATCCCACATATGTATTAAATATTTATATATATATATATATATGTATATATATATATATTAGTATAATATAATGAAAAAAGGGAGCCCGAGACAGACAAAGTCTTAATATTATAAAAAGGTTAGAGGCTTGCATAGCAACTAGTTTTGCTATTTATTTATTTGTCAACTAAAGTCAACAGAAAAAAATACAAAAAGTAAAATATACATAGATCGAATTAAATTACAAAAATAAGTAAGAACAATACGGTCGGGCGTAACCGACTGTGAAACACTCTGATACCTATAAATAACAAATCTGATAACAAATGACAAAGAACCGGGTGGGTGCAGTCAAGAATTCACGATCTTCGAAGGACGTTCCTAGTAGTATGCTCTCCAAGTTTCTTTAAAATTGTGATAGATATAGGTGGATAATATTGTAGCGGCTTCCTAGTATTCTACCTCATATTTTTGTTATCCTTAGCTTATAAGAAATAAACTTTTGCGAAGATTTAAACTTTTGAGAATTTTGCTGGAGGGAATGGTGGATGTAGCCGAAAAAACATATTAGAACAGGTTCCGTTACTTTAGGTATATTCGATTGGTGCTGCGACGAATTATGCGAGGATTTTAGCTAACGAATGAACCTTTTTTTATTTTTTATATTTTAATTGTCGCAACCAAGCATTGACCAACATGTCGAATTGAGCGATGTTTAATTTTTTTAATTGGCTACTATTCAGTCTCCTACTCGAGAGTGAATTTAACAATATTTAACTAAGACTAAGGTTTTGTGTTTACATAAGTGAGTAAGATTAACAGAGTCATGTTAAGTGGAAGTGAACTGACAAATTTACAACTGATCAACCAGAATCAGTTACATTCAAATTAGTTTAAATAAATATAAATTTATTAGCAAGACTCCAACTTGTCTGTATATTTTTGATTTCCAATTAAATTGTAAAAATAGAAGAAAATTGCAAGAAATAGAAATTAGCATTTTTATAAATTCAATTTAACCTAAAATCAATGACGGAATATAAAATAGTATTAAAACGCAATGTATTATGAATAGAAATCTCCCTGTATTAAATACTAAAAAAAAAACCATATATTTCTACCAAAGAAAACGTTGAGCACTAGATGCAAGAGGCTCAGTAATTTTCATAGCTTCTTCAATCCCTTCACTTCCCTCTACCGTTTTACTCTTCATTATATTTCCTCAAAAACATTTTTTATCTTATCTATTTCTTTTCTATATATTCTTTTCTGGGCTGCTTTTGCTAAGTATCGCAATTTGCCCTCGCTAAAAATAATAGTAGTGATAGTGAAAATATTTGAAATATTTAATATTAAATTAACGTTTTAGACATTTTTTTAAACAGTAAAAGAATACTGTTGGCAGCAGCATCAAAGAAATTGAATTGATTATGAGTTGTTAACATGCTTGAATTTGGAGCCCTGCGTGGCTAAGTATAAATAGCTTATTGTTAGTCTTAATTACATATCCACATTATGTTAAATGCAGTTTGAGTTGCAGCAGGCGGCGTTAGCAGCGCTCTCATTGTACATCGCTCTCTTTGTGCAGCGCTCTCTCTCTCACTCTCTCGATAAAGTGCGTGCGCTGATCGGCCGGCTGCTGCAGCTAATCAGTTGTCTCGCATAGCTCCAGGTATTCGATCGTTAGTTACTCTTGTTGTGAAAAGGTTTAGCAATTGTCTTCAAACCTTTAATAAGCAAAGTGTTGATAGAAGGTTTAGCAAGTGGCTTTAAACCTTAGAATAAACAATAAACAATTTCGTTGTGGAAAAGACTAAGCATTTGGGCTTCTAGTCTTCTAATAAAGTTTATAACGTGAAAATAACTTCGTGTTATTAATTGGAATATAAAGCTATCAAAAAGCTGATAGCGCAAACATTTGGTGATCACGACGTGATTCGTGTATCGTTGTGTTCAATAAACAACAACCGAAACAAATAAAACATTAGTGAGCTAATTTGCAAAAAACTCAAATTTGAACAGACAAATGTGAACAAATTAAACAACAACACAAGTGCAAAAGAAGTTCGTCACATAATCGGGGCGTCGTGTGCCTCTGCTTCGCTTTGAACTTTCGTGAACTTCTTTTTCGTGTACATAAACAGCTGTGCGTGGGCGACTGAGCATATAGAGACCGTTTCTCTCTGTGCATTTGTTATTGTCGGTAGCTTTGTGCATTTGGCTGCAATTTTGTGCGCGCGTTAAGGTTAAACATGAACTCAAGCACAGTCGCGTCCGCAGATCGTGTGCCTGGCCAAATATCGTTTTATAAGCGGAATGTTGAAGATATTTATAATTCACTAAATAGTGTTGACATTTCATGTTCAGAATCTGAGATAATTTCGTTTGATGCTGTGCTGCTTAAGGCAAAATTAGACTTAGTGAATAAAATTGAAAAGTCTTTTATCATTGAGCATAAGAAACTGGAGTGGCTTGACTTTAATGAAATGTGTAGTGAGTTTTACCATAGCTTTCAATGGCTGGTTGTGACATTGGAGGTCCGATTGAAAAGGCAGCTCGAAAAGTGTGAATTGTGAATTGTTCCATATCGTCCACACTCCGACACATGAAGTTGGAAGCTGATCGGTTGATAGTTGATGATAAGAAGAGTTTGGTGTCTGAACCGCATATCATAGAGATCGACAAGGAAGATGTTGATGCTGGAATTGGAGCTGGATATGGTGAAGTGGCACCCACATCCGAACCAGAAATCACTAAGGATGGCATGACGAAGGCCAAGGCTATTGAGCTGAAGATCATGTCGCGTCTGGTGAAGACCGCCGAGGAGAGTGCCCAGGGAGCAACAAATTCGGCCAATGGTGACAAGACCACTGGCAAGCTAGTCGGCGATTTCATGAACAGTGTGGAACGCGATGGCGTCATAACCGTCAAGGCACCCGCCTTCGGTGACAATCGCATGTGATCGATGTGGGTATCGTCCCGGTAAGCATTGTGTTCGATGATGATGCAGACCCGGTCAAACTAGAGTTGAAGGCTGAGCGGCTCCAGGAACAGCCCGAGGAGGATTTGAAGTGCGAGCAGCATTCCGTGAAGACTTTTACTCGTCTATCTTCCGGCGAGATACGTCAGATGCACGGCATCACCGTAGACAGAGAGCGAGAGCGTCGTGTGCTCGACCATCATCAGGTAGATGCCGACACCGCGACGCATTCGGCAAAGAATCACGAGTATTACAAGCTGCTGTACGAGAACAATACGTGGAAGTTATCGCATGCGTTGAAGGATCTGCCCTTTGTCGCACTGAATCCGACGAGGAAGGCACAGATGTTGGCCCACCTCTGCAATGATCTGCTGATGAACAAGGCGGTGCTGCACCAGATCGATGGCAGTTTGGAGACATGCGCCCAGATGCGCAAGGAGAAGTACATGACGGACATGAAGGTGCGCAAATACAAGGCGCTCCATCAGCGCAAGGCGCGCATCGAGGCCTATGAGAAGGCCCAAGCGGAACGCGAGGCCACGATACAAACTCTGTTTGCCCAACAGAAGCTCGACGCGGAACCGGAACGTGAACGTCTCCCCAAGTTGGCCGAGGCTGAAGCAACCGAAGCGGAGGCCTGCAAACAACTGGCAAATGCCGCCTCGAATGAGGCAACAACTGATGGAATAGTGGCTTCAACGGATGGCATCCGCAGCGTTGAGTTGAACAGTAGCGAGGAGAAATCTCTAGAGGAGCACAGCAAGCAGGATCATCAGCTGACGGGAACAGCAGAAGCCACAACCGCTGACACGGAGCAGGCAATGCAGTCCATGGAAGTAGATGCAGATGCTCCATTGTTGACCAGCAACAGTGGCAACAATGAATCTGCAGCTGCTGCTCCAAACTCCGAAGTGAGCCCTACCAAAATGGACAAGTGTCCAGTGCTGAATAGATCAGGTATTGCAGGAGTAGCTGCAACTGCAACTGCAACAGTAGTTGGAGCAATCACAACACCTGCTCCAACAACAACAACAGCAGTGAAGGGCGATGCAAGTATGACGTCATTGCTGCCACAGGCCAAGAAGAGCAGCGCACGCAACTCGATCAATGAGGAAGGACACACGCAGAGCCACAATGTGAACACCGCAAGGCATCACCATTACCGCTGTGTTGACCAGTCAGTGCTCGTTTTTGATGAGTGGCGAGCACTTGTCTGCCAAACTGTGGACACTGTTAATTGTTCACCGTTAGTTCCAATTGCAGAATATCTTGGCGGTCTCGATGTGCTGACTCCGGCAACAATTCTGAAACCGGACCTAACGAGGATGGACTGCAACTCTTTTGATGATTTGCAGCGAGTCATCCACGTAATACATAATTTCTTTGGGTTTCGTTGACGAGAGGAGTGTCTTGTACTCTTGCAACATCGTGCTAGATGGAGATCTCCGACTCGATCTCTTCAAGTGGATGACTTAGTCCTCGACAAGAACGTGAATCCGCTTCCTATGATTTGGCCACGATTTAGAGAGCTTGTGACAATTCCAAACAGAGGAGGCGTTGCTTAAGTGGCCCATTTGAAGACTACAAAAGGCGGTCTAGCAAGAAGCTGTCAACAAGATGTGCCTGCTGCCGATTAAGGAAGCTGTTGAAAGGGAGTCTTTCAACGGGGGAGTATGTTGGCAGCAGCAGCAAAGAGATTGAATTGATTATGAGTTCTTAACATGCTTGAATTTGGAGCCCTGCGTGGCTAAATATAAATAGCTTATTGTTAGTCTCAATTACATATCCATATTACAGTTTGAGCTGCAGCAGCCAGCGCTAGCTGCGCTCTCATTGTACATCGCTCTCTTTGTGCAGCGCTCTCTCTCTCTCGATAAAGTGCGTGCGCTGATCGGCCTTCTGCTGCAGCTAATCAGTTGTTTCGCAAAGCTCTAGGTAATCGATCGTTAGTTACTCTTGTTGTGAAAATGCTTAGCAATTGGCTTCAAACCTTTAATAAGCAAAGTGTAGATAGAAGGTTTAGCAAGTGGCTTCAAACCTTAGAATAAACAATAAACAATCTCGTTGTGGAAAAGACTAAGCACTTGGGCTTCTAGTCTTCTAATAAAGTTTATAACGTGAAAATAACTTCGTGTTATTAATTGGAATATAAAGCTATCAAAAAGCTGATAACGC